>OX418220.1:60041434-60248682 GCA_948455865.1 Conomelus anceps
CGATTTTGATGAGGAGAATGATGGTGCAGCTGCCTCCTAGATGAAGGCCTCCTTTCGGTGACCCTGGTACTGCTCCTGGTAGTGGTGGTCCTCCTTATGTTTCACAAGTAAATGGAAATGCAACACCTGAACCTGGAAAACAGGCAACGCTCTATTAAATTCAAATAAATATTCTAAATAAATTTGATATGAAAAAATTGGATAAACATAAACACAAATTGATCAATCAATACATACCCATGGAGGTGAGGCAGCTTCATAAACTGTATTCGAACTGTTCCTCTTGAGCAGGGGTCTCCAAACTATGGCCTGCAGACCAAATTCGGCCCGCTGGTGTGATCAATCAGGCCCACGATAGCTTATAGGGTTTGCCACTTAATTTTCTAGTAATAATTCCACTACTTTATCAATACATCATTTTAATAAGAGATTTAGCAGGTACAATGAATCACCTAATAGTGAAAAATCACCCTAGAGTTCATAAATCAGGGTTTATTATTATATCTAAACACTCAAGAATAACAAGTTAAAAGCAACCATGCATATACTGTGTACTTTGACCAATTATACACGATTTTATGAGTTTTGCGATTCTTCAGCTATTGGTTAATAATTCAACACCTTATTTTTTATTGAGTTCTCAAGTTTAGTTGAAAAACAATATCGTTTAATCAGAAAATGACCTAGTTAATTCACTAAAGACTTGAAAGCCCCTGTTTTTATAGTCATTTTTGTGTATATTGTGAAATATCACATCAATTAGAATAGAATAGAATGACATTTTCTGTATTCAACCTCTACATTTACATACATTCAATTACAGAGTTGAAATAGAAATGAAAATATTCTTCAAATGGGCCTTAGTCTGTTTTTGAATAAATAATATTTTAACTGGAGTCTCCAAGACGCAATCTACAAAAAAATCTTTCCACTATCACTTATATCAATAGGCAAGTGATCATAAACAACACTGTACTCACTATTATTTCGGTTGATCCGCCGCTTCAATCAACAAAACTGTGGCTCCTGGTGCCAAATTAAATTTGATCCATAATACATATTATTTTGTGATATAGAATTTAAATCTGAAAATAACAATTCAATTTAGCTAGCCAAAATATAATTTATAGCATTAGTACAGTTAGCAATGGTTCTTGGAAACGTAACATCACAATAAGATATGTACTTATGTTTCATGTACTACCTATGTAAAAAGGTAGTAACAAAGATGATACTATTGTGATGTAACATCACTATAGTACCATAGGCGACTCTTCAGACTTCAACATCATGTTTTAGTCCAAAGAGCGAACTATGCAACGGGGAGTGAGATAGGTTGCGATTACTTTGATAAGGTAATCCAATTTACATACACAATCACAAAATATTCAAAATTCAATTCAGTATTCTCACATACTTGATTATTGAGATTCTAGAAGAGAAATTATCTACTATTTTAAGCCCAGCAATTTTTGTAAAACTCTCTTGAGTAAAGAATCTGTAATTTGATTAATCTGTAATTCAAACCACATTATAAAGAACAAATAACTTACAATAGAAATTATAAACAAAAATAATCAATTTTAGTATGTTAATTTTAATGTATGGACAAAAATAATCCTGTGTGCTTCTCTGATAATATAAAATATTGAAAAAGTGAAAATTGTAATATATTGAAATAATTGAAACAAGATGGATCTTCAACATCATAATTGTAATAATTATATGTTTGGAAGAATCTATTAAAAACAGCAACTCCGCACTTTAATTTATGATTTTATAAATAATGATAGTTTTGTATACGGTTAATCATAGAAATATCGAAAAAGCTCAACTTAAAATTATAATTTTTCCACACTTGCTGAAGTTGCTATAAATTTTATTTAAAAACTACATGCACAAGCTGCCTGTAGCCTATTGCTGAGGAATTATTAATAAAACATCTACATGATTTAAAACTCACAAAATAAATACAACTATTTAATTACTTCGATTTTTTTATTCCATGCAAATGTGAAATTTACTGTATTATGTCTGTAGACGACCTATGATTGAGTTCATGGGAGACTTACCGGTGACCGGTAAGTGTTACCGGTGGCGTCTCATTGGTCTACTCAAATTTTTCAACGTTAATGATTTTGAGTAGCCCAATCAGACGCAACCGGTAACATTTACCAGTTACCGATAAGGCTCCCATGAACTCAACTTATGACTTGATTTGTAGTGCATCAATTAAATCGTACCGTACAAACTCAAAATTCAATCCATGTTCAAATGGGCTCAATTTAGAGAAAATTTGTGTGATCTAAATCAATAAATGGAAAATAGCTAGTATCTTCAATAATAATATCTTCATCTTATAATCTAATATCTTCCGTACTTTCTTTCACATAATTATCTTTTATAATATTACAAAATGGTGCCTTTAATGTTCTAATAAGGCATTACACTCACCTAGCTCAAGCTTAAGATACAGCTTAATGTATGTAGATATTTTACAAAGTATTTTTGGATAAATGTTTCTTCCATCTTGGATGCATTATAGTAGTTAAGAGCGGCCTTATCAATGGAGCAGGCTCCTACTACTATATAACGGTATCAATCTGCAATAGAATTTATTGAAAAGGTAATTATTGTTGTGGATATCCATTTTTCGTGAACTGCAGTAGAACTATTTATATGTATAAACTTGCTGTGCAGAACTGAACTTTTTTCCTGAGTCGCGGCGGACGCGTTTCGAACTATGTCGTTCATCTTCGGCGCTTGGTTGCAGACTGCAAACGCGTCCGCCGCGACTCAAGAAAAAAAGGGCAGTTCTGCACAGCAAGTTTATACATATGAATAAAAAGTAAATTACTAAAAATATTTACCATTTTATAAGTTATTAAAAATTAATATATTTTGTTATTTATATATTTTTTTTTAGAAACTTGATTTCAAGGAAATTTTTCTCAATACAAGTAAAGTACCATAAATTGAGACATAATTTATAAAGTGGCTTTTAACACTATTTATATAGAACATAATTTACAAATTTCGAATTCCTCGAAGTGCTATGAATCATACTAAAGACTCCCGCAATGGCGGATATTGGCAGCAGCATTGAATAGCTGATGGAAATCAATGAACGCTATTGCACAAAAATATCAGTCACCGCCGTCAGTAAAACCAACTTGTGATATACGAGCCGATATGGCCAAGTCCAGAATGAGCGCTATACAGAGAGGTCACTGTAGTCTAGTAGTCAAGGCGCCCGACCGGCAATTGGGAGGTCCGCGGTTCGATTCCAGGCGGTGACTAATATTTTTGTATAGTAGCGTTCATCGATTTCCATCAGCCACGAGCCGTAGCAGGTATCTGTTCAATCAGATAGAGATAAGCTGCGTTCTTGTAGGTCCTGTTTGTAACGGTGACCCGATTAGATTGGCCAGCAAGAAAGACACTGTTCTTTGCTGTAAAATCACTTCCCGGTGGATCGGAACCCATCGGAGAAGAAGGAGGAAGAGGAGGAGGAAGAGGAGGTGGAGTAGGAGGAAGAGGAGGATGAGGTGGAGGATTAGGAGGAAGAGGAGGATGAGGAGGAAGAGGAGGTGGAGGAGGGGAGGATGAGAATAAGGATGAGGAGAAGGAGGAGGAGGAGGAGGCGGCGGAGGGGAGGATGAGGTTGAGGAGAAGGTGAAGGAGGAGGATAGGGTGATAGGGGGAGGAATAGGTGACAAAGAAGAAGAGTGAGAAAAAAGATACAATTAAATTTGTAGATAGGCTATTACACATTCAAGAAATCCAGATTCAATTAAATCGGGCAACCTGCAAGTATCTATATAATTATGTAATTCAGGTGCGATCTGATAACTCTGACACCAGACCTGAGCCAGCCAGGTCACACGATATTATTATTATTATTATGTAATTTTTTAGAGAATGAAGCCCACATAGGTCTGAACCTGTGCGTGGGTAATGAGTTGGATGATGGTGATTGATGAGTTGGACCTACAGTTTTAGATGGGTTCCGATCCACCGTGAAGTGATTTTACATCAAAGAACAGTGTCTTTTTTGCTGGCCAATCTAATCAGCCACCCTTACAAAGAGCGCCCAGGAGAACGCAGCTTATCTAATATCAAAACTGACACTGCAAGTTATTTTTATTTAAATTATGATTTTTACTCACTTGTATTGGAGGACGCATTTCACTTCCAAAGAGAAGCTTCATCAGCCTGCTACCAGGGGTCGTGTGTTTTGTTGAGGTTAGCAGGCTGATGAAGCTTATCTTTAGAAGTGAAGTGCATCCCTCCAGTATAATTGAGTAAAAGTCGTAATTAAAATAGAATTTTACAAAGTAAGTTTTAATATTAGATTGTTCATAGAGTACCTCGTAATGGAAAAAATCACAGGGGCAACAAAAATAAAAATAATGTACTGATAAACATAATGTAGGTACTGATAAAATTAATTGCTCCCATAAATAATTGATCCAACTCCTGCAATGTGAAGAGAAAAATTGTTAAATCACTCACCTTTGTTGCTGTTACATTGTACCAACAGCTTGTTCAGATGTGCAGTGCTTAGATGGTGGTGTAAAACATCTCAGTGCAGAAATATGATGACCTCAGTCGGATGCCTTGATGCTGCTCATGTTGAAGGGGCAAGGGGGTAAGGAGGTCACCTAAATATTTAAAACGCACTCCCGATCAAAGGCTGGCTGGTTTTAGCGACACGAAGTTTTTGATACAGAAACCCTGGAGTCGATATATAGATCCCAATCGAGACGGGTAGTGTTGACCGTGGTTGACATCGTAATTATGTCCGCGAGATTTGTCTCCGTAGTTGAGACCCTAGTCGGATAAGACGGGTGTGTGTGTGTGTGTTTGGTGCGATAGAAGATCACAGCACAAAAGACTTGAAACATAGCTGTCTTCTAGTAGGAATAACATTATTATATATTTATTTATTGACAGAATAAAAATGATGAGAAGATGCAACAAAGTACAAAACTACTCTCTTCACATTTTGACTGTGCTATATTGTTCAAAACATATTGTGGTTACTGTATTCCAAACAATTTAAAAAAAAAAGTAGGCTATATTCATTGCACTTCACTTCAAAAAATGAAATGGTTCTTTTTCAATCAAAGGCTATTCATTTAAAAGTTCACTCCAAATGGAACACTAAAAAGATTGAAAAGAGTTTATGATATAAAAAGTTTGATAAAAACTTCAGAGTTTTTATATTGATCTCGTTGCTAATGAAGCATATTAGAAAAATGATAAGATATAAACAGGAATCAAGAGTTTATCTAGATTGTGAATTATTTTTTTATTTTTGTGATAGTATTATTATTATTACATAAACAGTAATATATTAAAAAGGCTGTAATTTATATGTTAATTTATTATGTATTTCATTTGAGGGGGTCAGAAGCAAAACCGGACATATCCACTTTTGGTCAAAATGGAGTATTATATATCTATTTAAACTGTGTGTTGAACTACATACAATATTTTGGAGTATCAGTTGCAAAACTGGACGTTTACATATATTTTCTTGTATCAAAAATCAGTGTTGGATGCAAAATCGGACATAATATTTCATAACTCAGAAGCAAATGCGGACATTTCAATTTAGCCAATGAATTCGCTCTATTTCTGTGTTGCCATGGTAATGATGACGTCAATGGCTATACGCTGAAAGTCGCGTGGTTACAAATTAACCTAAAACTAACGATATTTTTTCTGCTGCAGTTTTCAAATCTGTACTTTCAGAATATTATCAATTTAGAATTCAGGTTGATAGCCGATGGATGTGGGGGGCAGAACAAAAATTCGGCAATGATAATGATGGTAAAGAAGTGGTTGACTACTGCACCCACTAATATTAGTGTAGTTGAACTGGTATTTCCTATTACAGGGCACAGTTACATCCCTCCTGACAGTGTTTTTGGGCAAATAGAGAAAGTGGTAAAAAAACTGCTACTATTATAAAACCAGATGAGCATATTAATATTTTCAAAGAATTTGGAACAGTAATTTTGAATGAGAAATGTTAAAAATAAAGTAGTATTGTGTTTTTGTGGATTAACGCAATTTTACCAAAAGTGGAAATGTCCGGTTTTGCTTCTGACCTCCTCATTTGATATGAGTTATCTTAATAAAAACTAAAAATTGACAACTGAGATGTAAGTTAATCATGTATTTTATTTGATATGAGTCATTTTATAAAATAAAAATTGAATTACCGGAGAATGAATAGTGTAGAGGAACTTACAAAGTTTATAAAGTACTGGAAATATACATTCATAATTGAAAAATGTTTGAATATCTTCAAACAAGTAGGCCTATTCCTCGTTAATGATTTGATTTATTTGCTCCTTGTAAGCAAGCCCAATGAAGCTCAAGGCTCACAACGCTTCTTTTAGCATGTCAACCAAAATCTATAACTGAACTACTGTAGCTGTAACTTATTTTATGTTCTTATCCATAAACTACAAATTGTGGATACTGCTTCGTTGTAAAGTCCCCATGCAGTGCTGCTTAATCATCGAAGAAGTCACAGTTGATAGCTTAAAAATGTCTTATTCTAATGCTTATCTCTAAAATTATAGCTTTAATGAAATTAATGGATCCATCGTTGGCGGCCGTTGTGGCGAAGAAGTTACTGTTGATAGCTTAAAAATGTGTTATTCTAATGCTTATCTCTAAAATTAAAGCTTTAATGAAACTAATGCATCCATCATTGGCGGCCGTTGTGGTGAAGAAATCACTGTTGATAGCTTAAAAATGTCTTATTCTAATGCTTATCTCTAAAATTAAAGCTGTAATGAAACTAATGCATCCATCATTGGCGGCCATTGTGGCGCAGTCGGTTGGAACGCTCGTCTCTGATTAGATAATATTGTTGCTGGCTTCGCCTACTGCGGTCTCGAGTCTCCTTGTCCAGCATTGGATATTTTCTTGGAGATTATTCACCTCATCACCCACGCACAAGTCTTAAGACTCATGAGGGCATCATACGACTTAAATAGAACATTGTTTTAGATTACTTATTGGAGATTCCGGTTAAGGAGTATAAAACAAGTCAGATCAACAATTACACATACAATATTACCAATATCATACAATAGTTACCAATCTTATAAATTAGTTGATTACTATATCAATTAGTAGAAGGGACGAGGCTTAATTTTTTAGATATAAAGTAGCTTCATACACATATAAGCAAGGTACAGTTAGGAGACCACGTCTCTTGATTAACGGCCTACATGAATCTAATCTATCTACTCTTTCCATACACCTCACAGCTTTCTTTTGGATGAACGCCTTATCAAGGTTTTGTTTTGATGATTTACCTCATAAAATCAATAGTAACTGACTTGACAGAGTATCTTGATTAATTTGCTTTTTGCAAATAAACCAAGTGAAACTTCACCTACTGTAAAGTTCCAATGAAGCTCTTCCTTCTATCAAAACAGTCACAAATTGTGCTCATGCTTAACTCTATAATAATAAAAGCTAAAATTAATAATAAGACCAATGGTGACTAAGTTGTCAGAGTATCTTGATTGATCTGCTTTTTGAAAATAAACCAAGCAAGTGAAACTTACTCAATCCTAATGAATCTCTTCCCTCTTTCAAATATTAGTCAAAAATTAACGACTCATATATAATATTATCTCTAAAAAAATGGAGCTCTCATTCCATCAAGAGCCACTGAATAACTTAAGATAAGTCAACTTTATCTTAATGCAACTTATAAAATAACTTATAACTCAATATAACTATATAAAAGATACCTCAAGGAAATAGATAAAGATAACCTTGAATGGTCTTTCACAAATGAAACGTTTACCGTACTTACTTACTTACTAAGGTCTGAATGAAACTATCAAAATAGTTGAAACATTTTGAAAGGACTTATTCTAATCACGGCGCCCTTGGTAGCGTAGTCAGTTACAAAGCTAGTCTCTGATTAGATAAGACTATGGCTGTGGTCACAATTTCGAATCTCGTTCAGCTTTGGAATTTTCTTGTAAACATTCACCTCATATCACCCAGGCACGAGTCTTAATACTCATGTGGGCATCATCCACAGATATATACAAATTAAATTATAGCTAGAATGTAGCTACTGTTTCCCTTAATAGTCTTGATTTATTTTCTTTTCGCAAAAAAACCCAAATAAAACTCATTTACTTAAGGTATGCCGATAAAAGTTTGATGTAAAAGTTGCGAGCAAACCCATTGAAATTATTGAGCAAAAAGAGGTAAAAGTTAAATCTGAAATAAAATTTTAAAAAGTAAACTGATTTGATACAGTTTGTATCAATTTTGATACAATTTCCATTAATTTTGATACAGTACGGCATCAGTGTATGCAACAGAGAGCTCTTAACAGGTGGCCAGTCTGAGAGCTCAATATTGCATATTCCAATGCTGAAACTGTGTATTAATTTAGAATTAAATTTTATTAAAAGAAACTTGTGTACAAGTCTTCTTTATAATATGGAGTGGAAAAAGATAATCAAACTAATAATTAGTTTGATATAAAAACATAAGGGTAAATGGAAGCAAGTAAAGTTGAAGAAAGTTAGTCAGAAAGTCGAAAGCTGATAAGTTATCAAGGTAAAATCACTCCCCGGTGGTTCGGAACCCACCTAAAACTGCAGGTCCATCTCATCAATCCCCATCACCCAACTCATTACCCAGGCACAGGTCTCAGACCTATGTGGGCTTATCCTCCAAAAAAGTGGTGTTTTTCTTGTAGTATTTTAAGTCATCGTTCAAGGGGAAATTGTCAGTTAAATTCATCAAAAGTAAATGTTATTTGTAGTATTTTCAACTTCACCTACTTCCATTTTAATACGTAGATATACAAAGTTGTGAAATTTATATTTACTGAAACATTAGCAGAATTTAGTGAAAATGAGAAGTTATAGCAGAATGTTCAAAAATTGAATATCAATGGCTAATCAACTAAGTATTAGAATCAATTCTACTTGAGGAAAACTATCATTGAAACCTTAAAAAAATGTTCAAAAGTTTACAGCTGTTCAATTTATTTAAAAAACAAATTTAAATGTTGTTTGGCTTTACTACATCATGTCATATTCATAAAATTAACAATAGAAAATTATTTTGTTGCTGAACTGGGATATTGATTTCAGTATGATGCCCACTTGGAACTCTAGAATCAAGTCGAAATAAAATGTCTTCCAAAGATAATATCCTCATAAATACTCAGGTTTGGTGGTGAGACAGCTGCAGCTAGTATCTACAACAAGCTACCGCAGTTTTTAAAGTCTTGAAAATATAGAAATATTAAAAAAACAATTGAAAAAATATTTAGTTCATAAAGATTTTTATAGTGTACAAGAGCTCCTTTCAAATCAAAATTAAGCCTCACCTTAACTAATTAACTAGTGTATAAGATTGGTAATATTGCATGCATATAATTGTTGATCTGACTTGTCTTGTACTCCTTAACCGGAGTCTCCGACGTAATGTACAAAAAAAGTATCGATGTCCTTGTGTCTCCTCTGGATAATAAGCTAGAAATATGACTTAGACTACTCTTAAATTGCTAATTGGCTTTGCCATTTGATAACTTGGCAGCCAAAATGTGGAATGTAGCTCTATCTTATTTTTTAATTTAACACATATTGCTGATACTGCTTGGTTGAAAACCCCCAATGAAGTTCACACCTACTGGAACAGTCACTGATTGCTGAAAAAAGGTCTTATTCTAATGCTTATTTCTAAAATAATTCAAGCTATAATGAATATTTGATTCAGTTGGATCGCTTGTCTCTGATGAGAATCTGGCTGGCAGCTACTCCTGTGGTCATGAGTTCGAATCTCGTTCAGCGTTGGATATTTTCACGATGTCATCACACACCTTACCCACACGCAAGTCTCAGACTCATGAAGGCATCATCCGATTAAAAAAAAATACATAAATATAACACATAATTAACCACATATTGCTGCTACTGCTTGGTTGAAAACCCCCAATGAAGTTCACACCTACTGGAACAGTCACTGATTGCTGAAAAAAAGTCTTATTCTTTTGATTATTTCTAGAATAATTCAAGCTAGGCTATAATGAAGATTTGATTCAGTTGTCTCTGATAAGAATCTGGCTGGCAGCTACTCCTGTGGTCACGAGTTCGAATCTCGTTCAGCGTTGGATATTTTCACCATGTCATCACGCACCTTACCCACACACAAGTCTCAGACTCATGAGGGCAACATCCGATTAAAAAAATAAATTCATAAATATATCACAAATTTGCTACATGTTCCAGTAAGTTAATACAATTAAAGTTTAATTAAACCCAAAAATACATTTTAATAGAAATTTTGGATAATACTGTTCAATGAAATTTATTTATATATTATTATATACCATGTAAATTCATCGGTGAAACCACATAATCTCATCAACTGGTACTTTAAAACCTGCAGTACGCCTTCTTAAAATTGATATTCTGATACCATTTTTACAAAATCAGTTAATAAAAGTAAAGTTCGACATCCATCTTGGATTTCATCTTTTCATCATCCTACAACCACAAAGAAAAAAGGAAATCTAATTTGTTCTCTGGTAACCCATATTACAGATTTATGAAAAGTTACTAAGCTTGAGCAACAAATATGAAGAGTTGGTTAAGTTTAATTGAGGCGATTCTTAATGAATCACACTCAACATGTTTCATGAGGTTTAAAGAAATTGCGTAGTTACGGGGGCTTCCAAATTTCAAGGTAGAATACAACTTATATTAAAGATTACTCATTTAATATCAAATTTTTACATTATTATTGAGAATACTTCAAGTTTAGGTAGTGGAATAGTGTCTGAAACCATTTCATTTGAGAATAAGATTTCCCAACACAGAAGTACTTTTCAACATGGCGAGATTTATGAGAAGAAATTTGAGTCTAATAATAATGACTATCTGGGGGATTAGATTCATTACAATAGGGTACCTTGTTACCGGAAAGATGAAGTAATTGAAGACAGCTTTTAATGTTTCAGTCGAGTCGAAGTAGAATAGTTTCACCCGGCACGAATTCTAAACACACCACGTTCCAAACCAGCCAAAACGAAAATGGACGACAAATATTTTGTCATTGCAAGATTTAGGGAAGGGAAGTGGTGGGGATTGAGTCCTGGTATCATGATAGTTGTGACGTGTTACTGATCTATCAAATTGCTTCAATTTTCTTTCATAAAGCCTGTTGATACATCAGAACAGTAGTAAAATATAGAAAAATTAATTTAAAAAAATAAGCGCGTGAGATTTGATGAATATTTCTTGCAAAATGATGCACATGTACCGGTAGTACAGTCACTACTCATGCTAACTTATATATCTGACAGAATTCACACTGAAATTGAAATTTTCTACTTCTGCAAAGCTGTAAGGGGGGATTTTAGGTCAAATATGTGAGAATGTGCTCTGAAATAAATACCCACAGTAAAATGTAGTGTGTATCTTGATACCTACTGGCTTAGTTGTAACCTTTGTTGTAATGATACTGTGAATAAATTGAATTGAATTGAAAAAAAAAACAAATTGTGTATTGAACCGGCATCACATAATTATAGGAAATCAGATCTAAAAGCAATAGTCAACTGGCCAACATTTACATCTAAATTTCATATTCAACAATAATATTGTTCATTTTTCAACTTGATAATTTTGTATTATGAGTGAACAAAGCTGCTGTTGAAAGTTTCGAAGTGCCTAGAACAACAGCACTCACACTCAAGCGCTGAATTTAAATCGGTCAATTTGGAATAGCTCCTTCAAAAAATTGGAAAAGTTTCTCAATTGTGGGTACGTTTCATATGTATTTTAATCATGTACATTATTTTTGGTTTTATATCGAGTCAGAATATTGCTAAATACTATCAAATCCTCATGAAACTGTCTCATGTTGAAGATAATTCAAATCATACGTTGAAAATTGAATCAGTATCAACAAATATGAGTTTTTAGCTAATTCATGAAAAGGTTCAACTTAGCTATAAATCTGTATCAAGGATAATGCATGTACGATTCTTCGATAACAGTAGATTATAGGAGTTTGGAGTAATTACCGTACCCTCTATTTATCTATTTGAAGTTTTAGTGAGACAATAATTGTAATTATTACAATATTTGATAAAGAAAATCAAAGAGGTTTTATTGTAGGTGAATTGCATTATTCCAAGTATAGTTTAAAAAATACTGCACCATACCGTACCAAGCAAAGATCTTACACAGCAAACGTAACATTTTATTTCGAAAAGTATAACATAACACGATTTATATCATTTATATTGTTAAAAATGCTCTTGGAGATTAAGACCCATGAAAAGCCCACAGATAATCTCTATGAAAAAGCTAAGACAATGGAAGTTTATTATTAAATCATTTACAGGAGAAATCATAGAAGATATAAATTAAATGGGAATACGTTACAGTAACCATCACACAATACAATAATTACATACCGTACCGGTAATTGACAATCACTATACGGTCACTTGTCTTAAATTTGCCTAAGTACAAAAATTATAAAATATAAAAAATAATAGAAATAATATACAAATTGTTGAATTAATCTGCTTTATTACTTTATTTCAAAAAAGTACCATAACCACAACCTGTTGATATAGAAACAATTTAACTTAATTACCGTAGGGGATTCAAGGTCAAATTCAATTACACCTACTACCAACAGCAAACAATTAAACCTGCCATACTCCTTTAGCTTCACGAACCAATATAAAAATAAAAATTTAAAGTGGCTTTTCCTCTAGAATTTTTTTCAAATACAATTTTAAAAAGATTTTATAAATTCGCCCATAGAAGCCAATCATTCATACACATTTCAATTGATATTTCTATTTCTAATTACCGTAATTACTCTGTACAGCTGTGATTGCAGTAATGACACTGCCATTATGCTGAATTGCTGAGTAAGGTGTTTCTGCGCTTGTAATTTGCAAATTCAATCATTTTTAGGTTAGAATGATCGTTGAACTGAAATACACTTTTTTTAATTCATAAAGTAAGTACCTATCACTTTGAATAAAATATCTACTATCCTTGTAAAATTGTTTTAATACCCACATTTCAACAATAAAGCAGATTAAGAATTGAAATCGTGTCCTAATCTTATCTTTATTACAAGTGTATTAGTCTCTTTTGTTTTCCAATGAATATTCTTTGCGTAACGTAAGGAAACCAGTTAGTTTATTTCAATGGGCATTATTTGTCTCTGGGAATAAGATTGATTTTTCTAGGAAATTTTCCAATGTTTCAAAAAAGCGGTCCCAGCTGAGAAGTGTGGTCACAAATTGGGAGTTGGCGACCTTTCTTTGGAGAGAGATGAACCCCCTCTCACCATTTCACTAGTAAATATCAAATTTGTGGCGGTCATGGCCCCTCTTGGGACCGCCCTCTCAAAAAAGATTACTTTTTTGGAAATCTAACTTTAAGGATTGAGATTTCATAGTAAATTTCAATTTAGTCTTTAAAATTCAATAGAAGTATGAATAAAGTTATAGTCAGGGGAAGCATAAATGAAAATTTGTAGAAGCAGCATAATAAAGGTTTTTTTACAACACCATTAAAGGCAACCGAATTTTTAATGAAACAAGGAAAAAAAACGTATTGTCAATTCATAATTAATTTCAAATTTTTCTCAACCACTGTAATTCTAAAAGTAGTGGCCCCACCAAAGCACTACAGACTGAAGTAGTGCATTGCACTTGTTTGAGCATCAAGTTAACGAATTAAACAGAGATCTGTCACTACTCTCTCAAAACATTTGAAAAGAGTCCTCCAGGTGACAGTCAAGCTTTCAATAAAAACTTGGTTCAGCTGTCACAATAAATGACACTCAGCCAATAGCAACCATTTATTCATGACACCTACAGCTCGCGCCACGAAATTAGGAGGTTCTAAAAATTGCGGTGTTGCCAGATGTGGGGCCATGCCAGCAGCTGATGGAAAATTTCATCCTCAATGCAAGAATTGACAACACTAATCGTGCCATGATGCCAAGTTGGAAGTAAACAGCGTCCGCCTTTCGAGTGACTCCATTTCTTGCCCTGTCACAGCAATGTAAACAGAAAGGACACCGCAATTTTTCAGAGCCGCCTAATAAACAATAGCTGTCTTGACGCTAGGTATGAGGGTCGCTTACATCATCATCATCTCACTCATAACAACCAAAATTAGTCAACTTTTCTTTCAACTTGCCTTTGTCCTGCAACTTTCATATTTTGGATAAAATTTCGGCCGAATTTTTTCAACCAAATTTAAGAATTCTTCAACTCAAGAATTACTTGAAAAACATTCACTCTCAAAGATTTTTAAGTGTCGCTTGAGTGAAGGAAGCCACAAGGCCTTAGACAATAAGCAGCAATCTGCAGCATGCCTCTCATGAACAATATGAAGTACGCCTCTAAAAACACAAAACGTGGACATAACTGACAGGTTGTCTAATCGGTTGAGGCGCTTATCTCTGTACTGATTATTACTACTACTGCAGTCAGGGGTTCGATTCCTGTATATTTTTCGTTCAATGATTCATCTCATTACTGACGCACACGTTCAAGACTTCTGTGAGCATCATCAGCTCAAAAACCTCTACAACCACATAAATGTTGTTTACCTCAAATAGTGCAATCAATAGTTTTGACTTTGTAGTGATTGAAGCGCTTACCTTTGACTGATTGCCACACCTGCTGTTTACTCCTATTCATTACACCTTCTTTAACAGATGAATAGACTATAGATGTAGATCGAACTCATTGCATTGTTATAGATGTTTTCAAGACGCAAATCACTATAGTATAATGGCAGTCATAATTACCATAAAACACACAATACAAAATAAAAAAACCATTTCAACACGAAAGACTTATAATTTATATCGTACATAATCATAATTCAAGGCATACAACACTTGCGGCGACATACACGCTCGAGTCATAAAATATTTTGCATAATCAGCAGTTTTCTAAACACCTCATGATTTCGACAAAACTGTTCAGGCAGTTCGTTATCACTCGTGTCACTATTAATATCATAAGTTCCTTAAAAACTTAGAAAACTTTCAAGTGGAAATTAAGACTAACGTTATGGTGTGACGGCCGTTTCACTCTGTTGTCAAGAGCATCATCAGACGACCCACAGTACACTCACTCATTGATGATGCTCTTGACAACAGAGTGAAACGGCCGTCACACCATAACGTTAGTCATAATTTCCACTTAAAAGTGTTTTTCAAGTTTTTATTATATTAGTAGAAACAAGATGGATCTTCAACATCATCATCCATTCCATTTAGGCTACCGGTAACCAGTAAGGCTTCCATGAACTCAGCCAATGAGTTCAAATGATTTTTACTCAATTATTTGATACAAACGCAGTATTATAATTAACATGGTAATAGACTGTCAAAAAAATACACTAACTCGACGAAAACAGTTGGATTATTTCGATTTCTGTAGAGACCAACAACGAAAAAATAACGTTACACAATAAAAATAAGATAACATTAGATTAAAAAGTCAACACACATATTTCTGATGAACAAACACCCACTGCTCTTCATCTTCCCATGCACTCATGCACACACACTCACATAATACTTAATGTACATCAGTCTTTGATGCACATTATACATCACGTAAATCAGTGTTTGATGTTTAAGCCGATGATGTAGTGTTGAATCAATGGCGCGAATATGATCGGGCTTCTCTCCGCGAGCTTGCCACTTCCACATGACGTCATAAAGCTGTTGCATGCCCTGCGCGTATTTCCAGCAATTGAAGAGAGGACTCTCGGTGCGCGCTCGCCACATCTCGGCTCTCATCGCTTTCAAACAAGCTGTAATAAAATTAAGTTATTGTCACTCAAAAACAAAATAAAACGTAGACAGAACAATTAATGACACCTACAATAGTTGAGTTCAGGGGAAACTTACCGTTTACCGGTCTTGGAATTGTCTGATTGGTCGTTTTGAATCAGAAGTTTGAGATCATTAAGAGACGGGTTTTAATTAGTCGTTTACAATATTTGAATAGACCAACCAGACGCCTTAGGCCGTGTGCACAGTGGAGCGTCAGAGAGCGAATAGCCTAGCGCATAGAGCAACGCCTTGAATTCAAACACATGCTGTGGTAATGTAAGTGTACATAGTGGAGCAGTGCGTCCAAGGCCTGGAAAGAGCAGAGCTTCGAATTAAAACAAGCTTGATTTCTCGGCTTTGCTCTCTCAACAACGCCAGCCGGTCCTGCCATTTTTCCGCGTACCGTATCATTATCACATATTAATATTTTATATTATAAAATTTACAGCTTTAATAATAATAATAATAAGCGTATGGCTTTTAATGGTGGGGAGACCCTTACGGGTAGTTCCACCTCGCCGTTTGAGCCATGTTACGGGGAACATGGTGGACCTACTATTTTAGGTGGGTTCCGAACCACCGGGTAAGTGATAATAAAGCTTATAACGTCAAGTCATTGAAGCACGGTCACCCATCCAAGCGCAGTCTTGAGCGGTCGTGACTGAACATCACGATCACTTGAACACCACGCTCACCGCATGACCAATCACCACCACAGCTTTAATAATAAAATAGTATCCAATAAATAAATTTTTTCAAGGACTAGAGCTGAGTTTTTCATTTTGTTACGTGCCTTAAAGTTACTGCAAGACGTTCACATGGTGTAATAGGGTTCAAAATAAAATTTGTCCAATTCTTCGTCAGCATGTGTTCTATTTTGGCTAGCAAATAATCGAAAGTATCTATGTTCATCCAAAAATATCCATTGGACTAAACAGAATGTTCTCTTAAATAACGAAATAGATGGTGAAATTCTTCTTTTACATTTTGCGTCAGATTTATTACAAGAACTGCTTTACTTCTTTTTAATCGATTAATATTATATTGAGTGAAGACGCTTCATAGTACAAAAAATACTTGCGAATGTGATCGCGATTGTAATTGCGATACATTCCGGCACGTGGTTGTGAACGAACTGGACTCTGGGGAGATGAACTGCCTTGATGTTCGCTGCTTCAACTCCTCACTATGAACACAGTCATTCTTTGCTATTTAATCGCGGACTCTAGGCTCTTTTTCGCTTTGCTCTCAGCTACACTATGCATGTAGCCTTAGTTTCTGATGCATTTGAACAAATTCGACAGTATTTTCTTGTAAGTATGCTCTATTCAATAGATAAATAATCTCATTTTAATTAGGCTCCCATGAAATCAACCAACTTTCTAGTTGATGCTTTTCAAGTCTCCCTCAAGGTAAAGAATCCTTAAGGTCGGTTCATAAATATAGGCTTCAGTGCCTTCTATGCCGGTGACTATAGTTCTGCTATTACTTTTGAATGTCAGAGTTTGTGATTGGGATAAGTAAATTAAAGTAAACGAAAATCTAGTGTTTAAAATAAAAACAGACAGGATTTTCAAATGAAAATAATGAAGTTCGCAAAATTTATATAAAGAAATTATATTTATTGGACCTATGCCCGGTTTGTGAGTTGTTAATTAAGTTTAATGGATCATTAACCCATTGCTCCAGCATTGAGTTAATGGTCCATTAAGTTTATGAACAACTCAGAAAACGGGCACTAGACGCATACTGAGTTTTAAAAATTTTCCACAAAAAAGCATAAATTTGACGCATTTCTAGCCTCTTTAGGATTTTTATGCATTGTAGGGCCAAAAAGATGAAATTTCACTGAAAATTTTCCCTCTCCTTGACAGGCGAGCAAAACGAGCTTGCTGGTCTTTTGCGAATTTGTCAGGTTATAAGAAACCTGCAATATATTTTAGGTACTCTCGGAATCACAAGTTTAGTGACAACAGTTAGCTGCTCGGTAATCCATCCAATCGCAGTCTTGGGCACTCATGACGTGGCATCACGCTCGCCAACCATTACATTCATAACTTATTCTGAGCTTGTCTGTTGTGATTCTTTGTTAAATTTTATGATTATTTTTAAAATAATTATCTTGAACTCACTGCTGGCGATCAAGTTTCACTTCTGCGAGTAGTGCCATATTTAAGCTTTATTCTAGAAATACATTTTTTTTTAATTTATATTTCAGTGTAGTTTTTGATTATGAAGATTTTGTACATGTTACTTGAATTTTGTATTTCATGAATGGCAATAAAAGTAATCTATTACTAAGGCTTGTTTCACACATACCCGGTGTCATTCACCTGGCCGTAGGGACACTGTCATATGGAGCGCTTCACACTTGCCTGATTTTTGAAATCACTTGATACAATTTAATATGTTGTAAGCCCAACACACACGAACAGCAATCCAGCGGCAATTTAACTGCAAAATTGCTGTCGGTTGCTGACAGTAACACAATTCAATGGGATTAGATACGAAATGTAATAGAGCACACACACGCACGATGTCAACAGAGCAGCAACTGCCGCCGGTTGCCGTCGGTATTGTCAGCAAGCCGACTGCAAAACTGCCGTCGAGTCAACTTACACAGGTGGCAACAGGACTGCAAGCCAGCGTCAACTTTATCTTCAGCGCTCCTAGTGCTGCCTAGGTGACGCTGTACTGCCGTCAGCTTGCAGTCGTGTCAACACACACACGATGGCAACAGAACTGCAAGCCAGCGACAGCCCGACGTCAAAAATGAAGTCGAAATGCAGTTGGTTTCGACGGCAACTCAGCGGCAGTTCAACTGCAATCGCCGTAAATTTTTCAGTTGAAATTCCATTCGTGTGTGCTAGGCTTTAGGGAAGTGATAGCCGTGAGCTATAGCAGGTATCTGTTTAGTCAAGTAAAGATAAACTAAGAACTCCTGGGACCTCTTTGTAAGGATGACCGACTGGATTGGCCAGCAAAAGACTCTGTTCTCTGCTGTGAAATTACTTGCCAGTGGTTTGGAACCCACCTAAAACTGTAGGTGCATCTTATCAATCACCACCAACTCATTAACCACGCACAGGCTTCAAACCTATGAGGGCTTCATCCTTAAAAGAGTTAGTATAAGTAACAGTTAAAATCACATTTAAACTATGTAACAATTTTGTAAAACAATGTTTTGTACAGAACAATTTTTCGAATTCCTAAAAGTGCTATCAATAACTATACTGAAGAGTTCCGCAATGGCGGATATTAACGACAGCATTGAATAGCTGATGGAAATCGATGAACGCTACTAAGTATAATTGATAAAACTTCGAAATTGATAAATTATGTTCTATATATTTGGCAGTTTGCATTTCTCACCTGAATAGCCGACGGTCGCAGTGCGAAGATCTCGTTGAGCACTCCCTTCGTGAAGCCATTTATGTTGACAAGGATATGAATGCCATCCGCATTGATCTGATTGGCCACCTTGCCGTTGCATGGAATCTGGGACAGGTCGACAAAGTTCTCCGACTTGCGGACGATCTTGGCGCGAAACGTGGTGCCGTCGCCCGGACTGAGTGTGTAGCAGAACACCTCCACTTTTTTGTGGTCGTGCCGGCCGGGAATCAACTGCATCAGATGCGAGGTGGGGTGGTTGCCGAAGTCGGAAGACACGTAGCCGATGCGCGGGTGCTGGCCGCACAACTCCTTCAGGTATTTGTAGGGCGGTATGTTCAGGACGTGAATCTGAAAAATCAGTGATAGTTAAGTTATTCAAGAGCTGGATGTACTGACAAACACGATCTAACACAAACACGACATATCAAACACAAACACGACATATCAAACACAAATGTACAAGTCCTTTTTTTTGACAATTGATTTTGTGAGAATGATAGTGAAGTAAATTCATTCTGCTTGGGGAGGGCAGGGGAAGCAGTGGCCACCAATATACGGTATGCCAAAAGTAAAAAAAAGCTGTATAGATGATTATATTATTATACCAAACAACAAAATTACTTTATTGGAATAAGATATTAACTTGAAAAAATAGTAATAAGAAAAAATTGTGACAAAATTCAAGCTCTTCAGATAGATTTTTTAATAAATGCCTCTTCCCCCTCATAAGCTGAACTAAAATGACGCCCTTGCTTAGACCTAGTTTTTAAATATGAAGGTTTTTGCAATTTATTCCCATGATTTTTTTGGAGGATGAAGCCCACATAGGTCTGAGACCTGTGCGTGGGTAATGAATTGGATGATGGTGATTGCTGAGTTGGACTTACAGTTTTAGGTGGTTTCCGAACCACCGGGAAGTTTCCCGAAACTTAAGACTTTTAACAAATTACATAGATTTTATTTTTTTAATTTGGTTTCCGGTGGTTTTTGTTTTTTTTCGGTGGTTTCCGAACCACCGGGAAGTGATTATACAGCAGAGAACAGAGTCTCTTTTGCTGGCCAATCGGTCACCCTTACAAAGAGCGCCCAGGAGTTTCGTAGCTTATCTCTGATTGAACAGATACCTGAAATGGAAAGCAGAAATCCAAATCACGCACTATTTCCACATCAATTTATACTCTAAAGAATTTTTCACATCACAAGAATTTGAAGTTACTATCCTTTTCTATAGACGTCCTATATGTTCTACTGCTCGCATGTATACTAGCTCAAAATATTAAGTTTAATTCAATTTATTCACATAATTTAAAAAAAATTAAATTACACAACAATCTAAATAAGAACTGCGAATAATAGGATGATAAAATAACAGATGTCTACTTGAGAAAATAAAAAAATTGAAATTAACAACACCCATTACTTGGCCCCAAAAGGGAATTAAGAACAGAAAGAATAGTAAAAATTCATAAAAAGCGGTAGTGAGAGGCCACCAAGATTAGTAGCAGATAGATCTGTCTACCAACTTTGGGTGTCCCTAACTTCACCAATCGCCAGAGCCTTGTCGGCCGCAGTCACTTTGGTAACTCACCGTCAGGCGACATCTCAACACTGTCTCCAGTCAAGAGATGAGACCAAACCGAGGGCACCCAGGACGTACGTTTCCCAGCCCACACGAGGTGTGGCATCAACACCATTCGAGGACGTAAGGTTGACTTGCCCCCCTTCCGGGAGGGGCCTTGTGGGCCACGCGAGGTGGATACTGCTCCTAACTACAACCCATTAACGGAGGGAAGTAGTGTTGGAGTTCAGAGGCAATCCCTGGGGTACCTCCAGAGATCACCTCTGTCCTGCCAACCAAACAGCATCCCCTGACCACATTTTCTATTAATAAATAATAATTGTTTTAAAAAGAATATTTTTTAATATCAATCTCATTTGCTGGGTTTTCTGCAGTTTTCCTCTGATACAACAAAACCACCCAAATACACAACAAATAGACATCAAAAGCTATTCTACAAACTGACACCCTAGCAACACAATGGAACCACTCCCGCAAACAATACCCCCCTCCCTAAACACCAAAAAGAGAACATCATCAAAATACACCAGAAGAGCAGAACTTCAGATGTAATTCAAGATGAACAAAAAGAGCTTCTCAAAAATCTCCATCGGTTTGTACAGCAGAGAACCCAGTATAAGATTTTATAAATGAAATTCATACAAAAGAGAAAATAATTTTGAATAAATCATAACATTTAAAAAAACAGAATGTTTCCTTTCTATATAACAATAAAATATGATTAAAAGTGGAAAGAAATTAAATGAAATGTCGATCATTAAATATAATAGACTAAGAAAGATGGAGAAGTCCGTGGCCTAGACCTCCCACCTTTAACCTGTACATATCTCACTTCTTCCTTCTTCTGCCCTTGTCATCCTGTATTTTTATTATTATTTGAATTTTTTAAAGATTAAGCCTTAAAAACTCCACACATGGAGTACAAGACAAGTCAATACCAACAGTATTCTCACATTACATTAGTCACCATCGATAAAATTACAGCAGTTGAAACTTAAAATTATACTTAAATTATCATAGAAATCATTATCAACTAGATATATCTTCAATTGTTTGAAGTGGGAGCTGACATTTTTTAACAATGATTGATACGAAGTGTCTGGTAAAGTCAATGACAAGAAATACACAATAAAACAAATAAACGAAGTAACAGAGAACTGCATGCCCTACCTAATGGATTGTACAAACTGTGTTTCAAAATTATGCCTTGAAGTATTAAGACTAGTCAATACAAACAGTATTCACAAATTACAATAGCCACAATCGATAAAATTACAAAAGTTGAGACTTGAAATAATCTGAAAAGGTCACTTGTACTCTATAGAAACTTTATCAACTATAGGCTATATATTTTCATTGTTTGAATTTAAATAGAAAATGATTTTTTTGCAATTATTAATACATAACGTTTTTTAAATCAATGCCATGAGAAACACAATTTTACAAAGAATTGTAACAACATAAATGCATGCCCAATTACAAGTACAATATAAAAAGTTGCTTAAAAATAATTTTTTAATTCCCGACATACTTAGAAAAACGTTCCGGAAAAACCCCGAAATCTGCGTTCCAGAATTTGTGCATAATTCCTTCCCCACCCGTAAAAAAGCAAGAAAAAACTATTATTTCAACATTTAACAAAAATTATTGCATTTCAATTCAGATTAAAAAGTGTACAATGCCAACGAACTACTGAAACTGTGTATTGGTAGCCTAATCATGTTTACCGAAATTTGCATCAAATTTCCTACATCAATATGATAACAATATAATCTTTTGAAGAATATTATTCTATCATTTTCAACAATAATATTGATAATATTTTTTCAAGTAACTGTCCAGATAGCAGTTTGTCTGGATCATCAAATACCAAGCTTCAAACATAAATTCTGTTCAAATAAGCTACTGCTATATATGTTATCAGTTTTAGTTTTGGAGTTTTCATCCTCTTTGATAGCAATTAGATGAAAACTTCGGCTGGAAAACTAGCCTAGAAAACAATAAAATATATTAGACATTTTCAAAGCATAAAGTCCACTAAATAGTTTTAAAACAACATAATTTAATTTTTAATTCAAATAATCAAGAATAGTTTAGAATTGGATAGCATTTAAAAAAGCTAAGTCGGATTGGCTGGATTTATTATGTGATTTATAGATGGAGATTCAGAATCATCACTCATGGAAACATTCAATTATTACTGCGTTGAGATATCTGGACACATCTCAAAATGCAATGCTTGAAACTCAGCACTGGATTAGATATTTGAATTGCTCTGAAACCGAATCTGTTTAGCTATGAAGGCTATTGTGATTTCTTCAGTTATTTAGAATAGATTCTATAAGAAAAGAAAAACAGTTAATTACCTAGTAGATGAAGCTTAAAAAAAGACTGTAGCACGAATGGAGTTGAATCTGTTTGAGAAGAATACCCGAGAAGAAGTGGTGATGACAACAACACAGTGTGGCTGAAACAGACTTGAGCAAGAGTGATTAAATGGGGAAAATTCCTTATTTAACAATAGATAGTATCACATATTTGCACTCCTACCATCTGCAGGCAAGCGCCAATAATCTATCAATAAATAGTATCAAATTTTTTGCACCCCTACATCAGTAGGCAAGCGCCAATAATCTATCAATGAATGATTTCAAATATTTTTGCACCCCTACATCTGTAGGCAAGCGCCAATAATCTATCAATGAATGGTTTCAAATATGTTTGCACCCCTACATCTGTAGGCAAGCGCCAGTAATCTATCAATAAATAGTATCACATATTTGCATTTCCTAGCAAGTGTAGGAGAGCACCCCCAAACTACCACTGAAGCCATGGAATAGGCTTCCATGCTTGAATGTACCCAAGTGAACTCTATTCTCAGTGTGGTAGAGCTTATGACATTTTCACTGCCAAAGCATTGCCAGAGAGAATGGCATAAACTCTAAGCACAAAGCCAGTAGCTGAAGCTAAAGTGAGAGCCACTTCCCCAAATTTTGAATAATCAATGTCTAATCTAATTTCTTATCACATTCACCGTACATGAATAGGCAAGAGCCAATAATCTATCAATAAATATGGTATCACATATATTTGCACTCCTACATCTGTAGGCAAGCTCCAATAATCTATCTATAAATAGTATCAAATATTTTTGCACTCCTACATCTGTAGGCAAGCGCCAATAATCTATAAATAAATAGTATCAAATATTTTTGCACTCCTACATCTGTAGGCAAGCACCAATAATCTATCAATAGATAGTATCAAATATTTTTGCACTCCTACATCTGTAGGCAAGCGCCAATAATCTATCAATAAATAGTATCAAATATTTTTGCACTCCTACCTTTGTAGGCAAGCGCCAATAATCTATCAATAAATAGTATCAAATATTTTTGCACTCCTACATCTGTAGGCAAGCGCCAATAATCTATCAATAAATAGTATCAAATATTTTTGCACTCCTACATCTGTAGGCAAGCGCCAATAATCTATCAATAAATAGTATCAAATATTTTTGCACTCCTACCTCTGTAGGCAAGCGCCAATAATCTATCAATAAATAGTATCAAATATTTTTGCACTCCTACATCTGTAGGCAAGCGCCTCTAAGCAATTGATAAATAGTATCACATATTTGCATTCCTACCATCTGTAGGCAAGCGTCTCTAAGCAATTGATGAATAGTATCACATATTTCCACTTCCTAGCATGTGTATAAGAGCCCCAGACAATGTTTTGATTCTTTCAAATCATGATTTGTACTTTTGAAACTGGTATATAAATACCATATAAACTAGTTAGGCTATATATTTGTTGATTTAGTGCAATTTTATTTTATATTATTCAGATGTATTTTTTATATTCTTATGTTTCTATTTCCGTTGGGGAGGATATATAAATGATTTGATTTAGTGAACTCTATTCTCAGTGTGTTGGAGCTTATGGCATTTTCACTGCCAAAGCATTGCCAGAGAGATTGGCATAAGCTCTAAGCACAAAGCCAGTAGCCGAAGCTAAAGTGAGAGCCACTCCCACAATTTTTGCATAATCAATGTCTAATCTAATCTCTTATCACAATTACCAAACATAAAGGTGCTAACACCTGCACTCAACATATGTCGGAGACATCATTACTCCAGGGTTTTCACCTGGCAACCGGCATCTCTTGATTACAGGGTAACACAGTCCATGCACAATGAATGTGACATGAGAATCCTGACAGGGACCTAACAGCAAATCCCTATTTACATTTGTTAGCCTTATATCAACCCACCAGCTGCAATGAAATGTACCACACCATAATAAAATGGTTGTGGCGACTGAGCAGTGCACCCTGTTCTCCTTGTGGAACTAACAAGTAGTCACAAGGCCTTAGCGAGGAGAGAGACTCTCGAAGCATCCGTGAGAGCCACTGAACCCAGCCAAAAAACCATCAAGCGCGATAAGATTATGTCGTGGCACAAATCAAGAGCCCGGATAGAAAGTGTGATACATGATTAACAACTGCAAATGCCCTACAACCCAACAAATCTCCATTCACGATTGTTAGTCTCATAACACATCCCACCAGCTACAATAAATAGTACCACTCCATCATAAGACGGACGTATAGCAGCGTTATCTGACAACTGCGGTCATGAACTCTACAAGAGAGACATGGACTCTCAGATGCAGACCCTACCATCGAAACCACAAATACGACTTTGTGGCACAATCCAAGAGCATGGTTGAAGAGTGTGGTACTTGACTAACAACTGTAAACCTCCTAGCATATGCAGGAGAATGGTGGGAAACTTCTAACCTAACTTACTATAAAAGCAAGATACATAATACCAAATCTCCAATTTCACGTCCTGACCAGGTTGAACTCCACCATCTTGACCTACTGAAGAGGTTTCCGTGAAGTTGAGTCTTTTCATATCTCCTTCTTGAAGTAGGTTGAACTGATCAGTCATCCTGTTGAAAAAAAAAATAGTTCAGTTAAGCTGTTACAAATTTGGAGGTGTGTTGATTACTTCAATTACATCAAAATATGTGGTGGTGTTACATTGATAAAAGTTTGTAAAGTTGATTGGAAATTGATATGTGCTGGCAATATTCAATTGACTATAGAATGTGTTTGAAGTGATGATGTTGATTAAGATCAAGTATCTTGAGCATTAAACAATGTGTCCTAATATACTGATACTGCATCATATGTTTTGCTGGATACAGTTCAAAACTCAGAAATACTTGTTCTTAAAAATGGAAAGCCATACAAAATAAACCAGAATCAATAAGGCTCCAACAATAATTATATTGAAATTTTGATAGGGTAAAACAGCCACTTCATTCATCAAGTATATCAAAGAACAATCCCTGCCCTTGAGAATAATGTTGGAGGATACTTGGAATGAATGAAAATTTCCTATTCAATCCCAATAAGACTATCATTACTATATATTAGAATTAATTGGTGAACCAATGGAATTGAATTTGGAATGAGTAATTTCGTTTCACTGGCATGGAAATAACATCATGATCAATTTAATACATGGTTCATGCCTGGTTTCTTAGTCGTTTAGAAAATCATTCAAAAGCTATTGATTCATTAGAGGCCCTAAGGCTTGTTTCACACATACCCAGCAGTTAGGCAACCATTATTGTTTATCCGGTATGATTACATAGTACCATATAATGCAATGTTCGTACAGCTGGGCAAACAACACCAGTTACCCGACTGCCGGGTGTGTGTGAAACAAGCCTTAGGGCCGCTAATGAATCAATAGCTACTGAATAATTTACTAAACGACTGAGAAACCAAACTTGAAAAAATATTTTACAAACTAGCTTCAAGTTAATAATCTTGCTAACTATATTCAGCAATGCCTGAAACGACGTCAAATAGTGGAACCCAATTTTATAATATCCTAAAAATAATTGTGAAATAATCAAAGAAATTGGTCAATTTGGGTTGCAGCAACATAATTTTGAGAAAATGTTGGATTAGTACAGTAGGCCTATCTATAGTCACTGAACATGTCAAATTGCAAGTGGGATGTGTATATATTTGAGTAGTGAGTAAGTGGAGTATGAGCAAAAGGACAGAGATTGAAGATAATAATTAAATGAGACTGAAAAACATTTTCTCATTGAAAAGAATATGGATTAATTATCTATAAGGATTGGAATAGTTTGAATCAATTATTGGTAGATCATGGTTCAAATCAGTACGGTAGCTGCTGGCTTGTAAGAAACATTTCTTGAAATCATAAAATTAAATTAGCCCAGTATCTATACAAGTTCTAATAAGAGGTTTATCAATATAGTTACTAGTTACTTGGATGATCATCATGATATAAAAGCTCATTGAAATTCCACTAAGAGGCTACTAGTGTGATAACTAATTTTAATTTGATTATATAATATCACTATCAATTTATAATAATTATAATGTAGGCGACGACCAGTTCTGAACTTATTTTTCAAACAATGAATTATTTCTTTTTTCAGTCAAAAACAATTTAAATTCTCTGCTTTTGATTTTTGAAGGACGTTTCAATTGATGGATAGTTTTAAGATTGACTTTTGAAGCACACTGTCTGGAAAATAATGTCCAAGGGAAAATAGAAGCAATAATAAAAATAAATTCATGAGAAATTTGAAATCAAGCAGCATTGGTAGATTAAAACTTACAAAATGAGAAAATGCATGTTCACTGAGAATGTCCCAATAAAATTTATAAATTCTAATGATCTATAAAATAAATTGGTAGTCAAGGTCAATGTATAATAATGAATAGCGAGAAGTCTACCTAAAAATGAATAACAATTCTTTCTTGGTTTTTATATTAAAAACTGTAGTTATTAAATAGTTTCTTAGCTTGGCTTTGAAATAAGTTAATAAAGGGGAAAACTAGTAGAGTTTACCCTACCCGAGTATTGAAACATAGTTATTGAATTAGAGTTGGTAAATGAAAATGACTAGACAGATTTCAAAGAGTTAGTGATGATGAGATTTTTAGGTTAAATTTTAGCCATTTCATTTTAGTTATTTCTCACTTCAAAATAATGGAGCAAAGCTATGTAATTAAGAAACTATGGTATTTAAGGGTGTCTTAAAATAGACTAAATTGCAAAAATTGATATGAAACTGCTTACCTTGTGAAAGATATCCAGAATTGATTTTCCATTTATTTATCACTAAATCATTTGAGCACTTCAGTATTTAATCAGTAGGCACTGTTTAAATAGCAAATTTAAGGTAACATTCCAGTGATGTGTGTTGAAAAATCTACTGGAGCACAAAACAGCTCTTCACTCTATCAGTGCTAGACATCAACTGAATTACCACATTACCAGCTGCAAGCCTTTCTCTTGGGAATCAGCTGATTTTATCACACATGTTGACTGTTGAGACACTGCCTCTGCAATTCAAATCAGTGAGATCAAGTTATTCTTTGTCTGACTGCTTGCTTGATGATTGGATACCAGCTAATTTTTTTTAGCTGGCTTTCAAAACAAAAATTCTGTATGCAGAAAATGTTTGTATGTTGGTTATTGAAAATAGCATTTCTATAGATACTCTGTAGCTGGTGAGATTATTGGAAAATCGAAATCGATAAATCTCAGGTACAAAATTATTACTCTCCAAAATTATTTCGATAGAGCTAATAATTTAATGTATGAAGACGTCTTTGAAGTTGAACATAACCTTTCCGGCGATACTGAATTTCACATTAATTTTTATCAATAATTTGTTAAAATTGTAATAATTCTGATTTTTAAGACTATAAAAACTAAAATGTACTTCGAATGCTTTAAACCGTTGCGTGTAACTGATCAGTGGTATAAGTTACTAGTCAATAATCATCTTGTTAGATAACATTTTAATGCATATTTTCCTTGCTAATAAGTTAGTATCGCACTTATTTCATTGTTTTCAACTGTAATTTACTAGTAGCATTTAATTCAATCTAAAGAGCTCACGTATTCGACTTTTTTAATAATTATTTAGGCTACATCTGATGAGTGGCCTTTTTATTTTTACTCTTTATAGCCTATTTTAATGAATTACTTACAACCTACCAAACTCAATAATGTTTGAATTGTGAAATACAGTATGCGATATAACGTAATTGGATAGGCGACCAATCTTAATGAAAATGCTAACTTGTTCTGAGTGACACCGTAATTTAAAAAGCATCTAGTGAATTAATTATTCTCTTTAATTTAGTGTAATCCTTGTTAATGACTGGCTCGGCCTGCCTCTCGGTGAGACTTCTTAACAAGCTTCCTTTTTCAGCATGGGATCGGCCAGGGTTTGGTAGGTGTTTGAAAAGATTCCTAAAGGAGAATCCTTTTTACTCACTGAGTATTTTATGTGTGCTGACAATACTATGAGTAGCTATTTTAATTGTTTATTGTAACTGAGCTTTGAATGATCATTCATGACTTGTATTTTTGTGATTTAATCCTGTATCAGGGTGCGCTCACATTATGGACAGAATAATAATAATAATTATTATTGGACACCTTAGTTCTTTCAGTAAAGCGGAGGTATTATAAAACTAGCAGCAATGTGGTAGGCCTCTGTTCTACTTGAGCTGTAACGCTAATGATAGACATGCATTGGTCTTCTTTAAAGAAGAAATAGTTTCTAATTTCATAATTATCAATTAATTTTTTTTATAGATTGCGATTTCAAATTTTTGAAAATGTCAGACTGTGCAGAAAACGATGAAAGCAACAAGTACAATCCAGGTGAGGAACAAAAATATGTGATACACTAGCCTTTATTGTCAAGTCAATGAACGCTGTTATACTGATGGGCCTCTATAGTCTAGTGGTTAAGACCATAGGGATGTAAAAAAGTGGAGGGAGCATAAAGTCATAAAAGTGTAGCCGACGCCATCTTGAGCGGCTATCTGGTGACTTGCAGCGGCTGTACTACACTATAGATATACCATAAAATATACCAATCATCATTTTGTAGTTGTTATATATCTATGAACTCTTTATATATCAATGCTATCTTTAATGATAATCTACACTAAGATTACACTAACTGCTAAATCTTGATAAATACTTTCAAGAAAACATTTTGAGAAGCAAATCGTTTTCCACAGGTGATGAGCCCATTTCAAACATTTGAACAGACACGAAATGCAAGTGGAATCATATAAAAGAAAACCTGAGTTTGAAATTCACAGTCGTATAGCCGTGAATAATGGCATCAGATTCCATGCAGTAGGGTCTTGCTTGCTTACATTTCCGTTTACAATTTTTTTCAACATGGCGGTGTACTTTATACTCCCTTCATTTTCTAAAGTCTGGTGACACGGGTCGAGTTTAGTAATTAAGCGAGTAGCGAGTAGAAGTGTTACAGGCCGACCGTGCTTCGGCAGGCCGAGTCGAATTACTGAAACTTCTTAAGTACTATGGAATTTAAGAGCCAATAAATAGCATTGCAACACAAAATTAAAATATGAAGTTTACCAACAGCTATTCAATACTATGTCAATATTTCATTAAAACATTTGATTGGTGTTATCACAGAAAATTCAATTAGTTTCATCAGAGGTCTGCCTGCCTTTGTCGGCAGCCTGCGCGTTTAAATGTCATGCCCGTCGGGTTTCGTCACAATAACATTGTATTTTGATGTTGGCTACACAGTCTGCAAGTAGCGAAAACCCCGTGTCATCGACGCTTTATACCTCCAAGGTTAAGACGCCTGACCGGCAATTGGGAGGTCCGTGGTTCGATTCAATATTTTTGTGTAGTAACGTTCATCGATTCTATGCTGTTGTCAATATCCGCCATTGCGGAAGTCTTCAGTATAATTGATATCACTTTGAGGAATTCGAAGTTAATAAATTATGTTATATATATTTGTCAGTTCCTTTAAAACCAACAAAAAATGTATTCAATTTTAATATAGCCTATTATTTTATTATTTATTTTGGTTAAAGAAAACTTTGAGGGGCCAATTTCTCGAAAATGATCAGTTGCCATCTTGCTTATTGCTGCAGGTTTCTGCTGTTCTATTCTGTCAACAGCTCGATTTTCATCTGCAATGCTGGTAAAAAAAAATCAGTTGATCAGTTGCCTTTCCTCCCGTGGACTTTGTACTTTTACAAATGATATTTATGCACCTGTCGATTATGAGTGTTGCTCTCAGTGTATATCTAAAAGAGATGTCCATGATTTTCTGAATTTTAGTGTTAGGTATATTAAGCTATGATAGCTGCAGAACTCTTATTTAATGTTTTCCTTGTTTAAAGAAAGCTATGCATTTTATAAATAATAAAACATTGCTATGCATATTCTACTGTGTATTAGTTGTACCGTACCTGTGGACGTGTAGACCATAACCATATTTGGTGGTCAGCTAAGTAACTAATCTTAATTAATAATATTTTCCATTGAATAATCTAGGCACTTTGGACTCATAAGTAAACTATGAAGGCTGAGTGATGAGTAAACTAGTAGGCTAATTCTTAATTCACCGTACTGTTTTATGAATTAACTAAAAAAATACTTTATAAAATTAATATTGTTTATTGATTTGTGTACGGTACATTCAAAGCAATAAAACATATTATATATAATAATAAAATATACCATATTTTCAATCTGCTATTTGGCAATGTAAATCTTAAGTTTCAATTTATTTTTCTAGGAGAAAATCAAGATGACCTGATATTGCAGCAGCATAGAAAAATTGAACAAGAGGTTAGTAATTTCTCTATTATGTACGAGATACTTATGAAGATGTTATTTTAAATTTGAATAAAATATTCAGAATATTTTGCAAAATATATTTTGTTACAAGTTATTTGAATTGATAAAAACGTTTGTAAATGTTTTTATCAATTTATGAAAAATTATATAATTAATTAATGTTTTTATTGGATTCGGTTGGTTCGTATGGTCTGATAGTAAGGAGATGCTCACTATCAGAAAAAATACTTCCAGCTCCACTTTATACTTCCAGTTAGACTTTTGGGGGTTTTGTCTAAAGTGTGCCCATTTAATTCGCTCGGTTCCTATTGAACTCAGTTGAAGATTTCTAGAGAACTCTGCAACTGATAACACTCGTTTTAATTAATTAGTAGGTTTGATTTGTTTATAAAATTATATAGCCCAGTCAAATTAGGCTTTGGTGAACAAAAATTTATTCAAAACTGGATTTTTTTAATACACTGTAGGCATCCTAGAAAAGATTCCCCAAAGTTTGCAAAAAATCTGGCTTGTGCATTACTTGGGGGGGGGGGGGGGGGCAAAAAACCCCAAATTTTGCCCTTTCAGTTTTTTGCCTTAAACTCGAAGGCTCTGTGGACTTTAATACGGTGGACTTTCATACAAACCCATTAAGCGTGGACTTTCCTATGAAGCAAAATTCAACCGTGGACTTTCCTACGAACTGCTGCTTGTATTCTGTTACTTGTATCTGTTACTGTTACTGCCTTCTAATCTACTGATTTTATTATCAAAAGGTCATTAGCCACTATGGAAATTCTCATGGTCTAACAATTGCAATAGGGAAGCTTTTACTGTAAATATTATTTTTATGAATAATCGAATGAATTCCCAGCTCTTGCTGGATTTAAAAATAAACTCATGATATCTCTAAGATCTATTTTAATGCACACTGAAATTATAAGAATCATTAACTCGGTATGGAAAGTTTCATATCATAATTTAATTTTCAAAACTGAGTATTGCAAGTTAAATTTTTAACCAGTTTTAGACGTTTGATACCAGAATGTAATATGTAAGTACAGGGATGTATTGATTCATGTTAAAAAGTAACAGAATAGAACTTTAGCACATGGTGTGTTGTTTGTAAGATTAGATTACTGCTAAATTACGATATGCCACCCTAAATTACTTTGTGAGAAGTGTCACTACAATTCCACCCAACTGCTCCATACAAATAACAGTAACAGTTAGATTACTAGACAGATAACAGTAAAACAGATACAAGTAACAGTTCGTAGGAAAGTCCACGATTGAATTTTGCTTCGTAGGAAAGTCCACGCTTAATGGGTTCGTATTAAAGTCCACGCCACCAACTCGAATGCTATCTACCGCGTTCAAAACATTATTCTATTCAGAATTAAATAATATGAAATTCTACGTCTATTGATGCCAATTATCCAATATTGACCAATAATACCAAATCGGTTCATTCACAATCAATTTTCAAAAATCGGGTATTTTTACCCTCCTTTGTGAAAAATGAGTCACCTCTATGTTTTGATGCAGTTATCTTGTAAATGCTCACTCCAACACCTAGTTATAAGAAGGAAGTTTCAGATCTTTGAACTTCCAGAAGAGTCCTCAATTTGAAAACTTGGCAATTTGTTTTCAAATTGAGCCACTGTATAACGCTTTTCGACCAGTAACCAAGTTTCATAAATAAGTGATATCAGGAAAAGCATTTAGTAGTTCTTTTTTAAACTGATTCTAATGAATTTTTAGACGCCGAGTATGAATCTGAACTTTGGAACTCCAAAATGTGGTCAGGGGATGAAGGGGCCTCCCTTCGTCCCAAACGGTGGACACCCCTCCCTCCCTTGGAACGGTATATGGCTTTTATTGGCGGGGAGACCCTTAGGGTAAGTTTCACCTCACCGTCATGCTATGGGAAACATGGCGGATCAGAAAACACTGGACCATGGACCAATACAATTTTAGGTGGTTCTGAGCCACCGGGTAAGTGATAATGGAGCAGAAAAAGTCAAGTTATCTATTATAGATAATTCTAATAGTAATTATTATTTAAATAAATTATATAGACATGTAGTATTTAATTCATTATTTTTTTAATTTCCAGATATCAGAATCAATTGCTTTAATAGGCAACAAAGAAGCACTGTCAAGCCTGGAAAGCGAGTACAGCGATGATGATATCTACAGGCAGAAAGTTCAGGATCTCTCAAATAAATATAAGAGCGTTAGAAGAACTCGTCCAGATGGCAACTGTTTCTTCCGTGCATTCGCATTTGCATACCTTGAATCGCTGCTAGACAATCAACAGGAATTTGAAAAGTGAGTTTCTATCAATTTACAATTATGTATATCGATTTATAATTATTAATAACCAAGTAACAACTAACTAAGAAGTATTGCGAGTAGGTACAAAATGTAGAACAGATGCCGTTTTAATACGCAGTGAAGTTTAACCTCTATAATATAACTAGATTTTGGCTAATTAAAAATTCTCCCTCCACGTATGCTTTATATTTTTTAAACAATTTATTCAATAAAAAAGAATTCTAAGTTTAAACAAGTTTTTTGATTAATTCTAATAAGACTAGAAAATAGACATGGACTCAGAGATGAAAAACATCACACAGCATTCTTGGAAGTGACAAGTTCCAGTATACATATAGTAGTTTTCATATAGCTTGGCAACAGTAAGTTGGGTTCAGATGTAGCATGTCCCATCTGCTACATGCTGCCAAGTTATTTAAATACTACAGTAATTATGTTTGATGCATTTTACCTGTCCAGCTAAGTAGACTTTTATATAAAACATAAAGTGTTGTATTTAAAGACCAAACTAGAAGAACATTGTTTTTATACAAATCTAGACATTAGCTATTCAGTAACTGAGCTTCCAAAAGGTTTGGAAAAAATTAAATCAAATGGTTGAATCAACAAATACACAATAAAATGAATAGTGTAAAATTTAAAGAAATGTATTTTGGACAGGTACATTTTTTCTTTTGAGAGGAGGTCAGTGGGCGCTCAGTTATCTATCTATTTACCTAAACATATTTCTATATTATTTTGAAGAATTTGCGTACTTCTAGATTGTTTTCACCCCTACGGCTAATCTGTTGCATTATAAGGTACTTTACTGCATACTTCTTACGTACAATAAAATAGTCTTAAGGCAGGTCATACACTTGACCTGTAGCCTTACAGGTTACCTTAGCACAGGTATACCTGTGCAGATAAAACGAATTGATTTTGTATTCAGACGCAGGTCAACCCGCAGCGGCCGTTTTGTTTGTTGACAGGATGCTATTACGTGAATGGCCTGTCTCGTAGGGTTTTTTTTCTCATTTTAACTGTCAAGAGAAATGATTGATTTTCGATTGTCATTGATACAATTTTTCCACTTTCTCATTTTTCCATCTATATATTGTTATGGACATGGAACCCTTTCCGTCTTTGGAACATTTAAAAATTTATTTAAAGCGGACGCTCAGGTAAACATCAGTTTCATTCATTGTTTGAATTTCGTTGACATAACAAGTGACAGTCTTCAAAGAGAATTTATTCAGACCGTGTTAAACAAAATAATCTGTTAAAAGTGATAATCGCAGTGTATTGTGATTGTGTAGTAAGACTTCCTTTACATTTTATACTCATACTCTTAGCTATTATTATAATACGTACTTGTGCTACGTAAGTTTTAATTGTTCTTTTTAGACGTTTCTTCTCGAATTATTGGACATTTATTGAACAGTTATTATTTAGTATTTGATCGGCCTTTTAACAGTTAGTGATTGATTTTTGTACATTAATATAGCAAATCTTTATGAGCTGAACATTATCGATTTATCTGTTTCTGATTGATTTATTTTGTGTAAGATATAACACTGATTAGTGCGTGTTGTGGATAATTTGTGTAAATAAAGTTCGAGTGTAAACTTGAAGTGTTGCCAGCAAGAACTCGTAACAATATCAATATTTCTCATCTTTCCAAGCCCATTTTAAAAGGAAAATGGGTTTGTTGTATTGTTGGGTTTAATAAATTAATGGTTACAATAATCTTTACTTTGCAATTTCAAAGTGAGGAGAAGCTTTAGAATCAAACTTATTTGCTGCTATATTCAGACTCTCTGTGTTTAGGGCGCCCGGCCACTGAAAGATGTGCTGCGCTGGGAAAGCTTTTAAAGCCAAACCAATAGTTTTCAAAAATGCTATAAAACTATATAAATAATTCTTTAAAAATATAAATTCTTGAATTTCTTGTTCCATAACAATCTGCGTTGTTAATATTAACTTTTTGTTGTAAATTTAACGACTTACAGTCAGTTTTAAATTGTGAATATATATTATTATAATATTCTGAGTACAATTATTATATATTTACAATTTAAAACTGACTGCAAGTCGTTAAATTTACAACGAAAAGTTAAAAAATATAATATCAAAACTGATACTGTATCTATTAAAATATTATTTTCACTCACTTATACTGGAGATGCTAGGAGCAGTGAGTGAAAATAATATTTTAATAGAAATACAGTGTCAGATTTTATATAAGATTGATCATCAAGTATTTCGTCATGGTAAACATCACAAATTCTATAAAACTGACACTGCGCAGGACATGAAAGCGCAACTTTCGATGGCCGGCCGTTCAATAAAAACCATTGCTTTGGTTGTAAAAGCTGTCACAGCACAGCACAACTTCTAGTGTTTGGGTGCAATTAGAAATAGTTTGTTAGTTTTCCGTATTTGTCAGGTTATATATGAGGAAATGTTTATCGTGTACTCACACCACTAAGTATTGAATCTATGTAATTTTCATGATTGAATTTTTGTTATTTTCAGATTCAAAGAATCTGCTTCCAGTAGTAAAGATTGGCTAATCAATTTGGGATTCCCTCAATTTACTTTAGAAGATTTTCATGATACAGTAAGTTAATGATAGTTTTAGTTTTAATTATTTACTTTTTCATTAACTACTTAGCTATTTTATTGATTTGCACGTTATTCATGTTATTCTTTATGTGAATCATAAAATTCCAACAAAAGTTATAAATTAGCATTCTTGGGTTCCGACAGTACTTGCTCTTATTCTATTTTTATCATGAAACGCGTTCTTGAGGCTTATTGGAAAAGTAAACAGTAAATTACCAGGTCATGTTACCGACCCGAAGTAATGAATAATATGGTGGCCTTATTATTCCAATGCTTTTTATTAAATTATTATTTTTCTTCTATAAGTTTTGTTTAAAAACGATCTACAGTAATTTTTTTAGAACATTCCCTCTTTGTGAAATTATATTCTTGGAGCACTTCCTCCTTTTTCGGGAAGTTTCTTTAATATTTATGTGTTCAAACTCATCTACTAATGAATTTTTATGAAACAATAAATTATTTAATATTATTTAGTACATTTTCGTTTATTAATAGACTTTTTTCATTTCAACGAAGCATATATCAAACATCAAGCAATACAAAATCGTACAAATATTATAATGTATGTGATGTGGAGCAGAGAGAGCATGACTTGTTGTTTGTTTCGTTCAGCAGAACAGCTGGAGTCTTAGCAGCATAACTAAAGGCGCCCGGCCACCGAAAGCTGTGCTGTGCTACACTGAGTTAGCTGATCCAACTAAATCATTGGTTTTAATAAAACCATTCATTCGACGCTGCCCAACATAGCATTGCATTTGGTGGCCCGCCGCTCATTGAAAACCATTGGTTTGGTTTGAATAGCTTTCCTAGTACAGCACAGCACAGCTTTCTATATTTCACATCTACTATGTGAAATGGAAATGAATTGTATTTAATCTTGATAATTAATAACTTATGTTTCTTTGTAGTGGCGAAGGTGATATTGTGGAAGGTATCCAGAATGAATAATAAGACGAAATTGTGAAAAACTGTTTGTTTGAGATTGATAATGGTATAAAAACCGAAATTAGTTTCTCAATATTTTTAATAATGTTTGTTTGAGATTGATAATGGTGTAAAAACCGAAATTAGTCTCTCAATATTTTTAAGAAATGTGGTTGTGACAATTTCGTTTGAGATTGATAATGGTATAACAACCAAAACTAGTTTCTCAATATCTTTAATAAATGTGGTTGTGACAATTTCGTCTTATTATTCATAATAACTTATGGTCATTTTACAAAGGAAAACATTTGGTTTACAGAAAGTAGCAATCCTTTAATTTTGTTATTCGTGTCGTACACGCACGAGATAGTATAAGACACATTTCTAAAGTACAATATTGATGTCTAATGCTCGAGAAAGATTATATATCTGACTTTATTGATCTCCTCAACTTTTACAAACTATGCATTTAATAATTCATTCTTTCATCTCATTTTAATTTTGTTTGTTTTTCAGTTTATGGAAGTGGTGAATGTTGTGGGAGGTGGCCCATCTGCCTGTGATGAACTCTATAGATTATTCAACAATCAGGGCTATTCTGACTATGTCGTGGTGTATCTGCGATTGATAGCTTCCGGTCAGCTGCAGCAAGGCGCCGAATTCTATCAGCATTTCATCGAAGGAGACCGCTCTGTTGTTGACTTTTGTCATCAGGTACGTTCATTCATTTGCATTTTTGTACGAATCAATTTTCTGAAATGAATTTCAGAAGTCACACTCCAATTGGCCAGCAAAAAAGATACTGTTCTCTGCTGTAAAATATTTTCCCGGTGGTTCGGAACCCACCTAAAGCTGTAGGTCCAACTCATCAATCACCATCATCCAACTCATTACCCACCCACAGGTCTAAGACGACCTATATGGGCTTCATCCTCAAAAAAAATTATTAAGGACCTGACAGGGTCTTTTGAAATCTTGTCATTGTCCGTCTGTAGAAAATCTTTTGAAAGGATGGTTCTAGACTCTTGAGACTTTGTATATACTTCCTCGTAGTTCAAGTGAGATCCCGGTTGATTTTGCAGTGTGGGGATCGAATATAAAGATAATTATGATTGAAAACAGCTCGACATTATAGCATCTAGGCTATTTAGGCTAGCATAAATCAAAACATTACCCAGTTGGTTTACTTCAGATAACAAAAAGGTAGCTAAAAAGGTATGCTGCTTTAACGCAAATTTGAAGCATATGAAGCTTGATCACCCCAATTACTCAACTTATTTTTACAGTGCTAACGGGACGGTTGTTATATTTTATTGTGTTGAACCCTTTTTTAAATTGTAAACCGTCAAATGGAAAAAAATATTAAGGAATTATATTTTGTGAGTTCCACGAGGAAACAAAAAGAATATTGTATAGCCGGGTCCATACAGCATTGTAATTCCGTCTCATAAAAAATTGTGCTGTACATTGTGCAGTTGCGTAACATCTTATCATTGTGTTTATGGTGTGCTGTTGCGGGACAATGTTACGATCAGTTGAAACTGTGTGATAGAGAGATGTTCGCGATGTAGATGCGTAAAAAAGAAAGTAATGCTAAAGAAAGTATGGCTTATATTGGTAAGGAGAAGGAGACCCTTACGGGTAGTTCCACCTCGCGGCTTAAGTTGTAGTTGGGTTACGAACTACCGGGAAGTGATTTTACCGGGAAGCAGCGAACAGTCTTTTTTGCTGGCCAACCCAATCGGTCACACTGAAAAGTACCAAATTTGGGGGGTTTTCTGCCCCCCAAAAGTTATGTACAAGCCAGATTTTTTGCAAACTTGGGGGAATCTTTTCTGGGAAGCCTAGAGTGGATTAAAAAAATTAATAAAATAATAAATGAATTTATTTCCTCATTCAACAGCATAAGAAAAATAACAAGATACATTACTTGGAAATTGACTGATCACTTTTCCAGTAGTGTGATCAGTTCGAGAAATACAATTGACAATAACATAAACAAATAAGTATGAGTCTAGTCATCAGCAACATTGAAATTATTTACACTTCAGCTACTGCCTGTAGCGCAACATAAAAAGGTACTAGCTCTAGTTTTCTCAGTGAAAGTTTGTCTAAATAACTACAGAATCTATGCTTTGAACCAATTTTTGTCCATTAAGACCAATTTTTTTGTTTAAATTCCCTGTGCTAATAGCATTTACTCATTTGATCAGGGATACTCCATTGCATCAGTTTATTTTATTTTTACAAGTGAATTTGAATTGTTTTTTTTATTGCTCGTTTTCGTCTTGAAGGTGTGTTGAGTTTTTGAGATTTATCAGCAAAGGTCTATCCTGTGACTTGTTGATGTTTTCACTTGAATAATGTACCGTATTGTACAGTCTAATATTCTAGAATCTATGCTATGATTAATCCATCTAGTTTGGGTGGAAGCAACTCACAATAGCTTAAGAAAGTGAAAAATGTTTTCTAATATTCAAATTTTTTTTTAGGAGGTTGAACCAATGTTCAAAGAAAGCGATCATATACATATAATAGCTCTAAGTTCGGCCCTAAACGTTGGGGTCAGAGTTAGGTATATGGACCGCGGTGATTCATCCGAAGTGATAGCGCATGACTTTCCCGAAGGCTGCAAAGTGGCCGTTCATCTTTTATACCGGCCTGGCCACTACGACATCCTCTATCCAACCTCATCCTCTTGAGAACAACCTCGTTCATAAAACTTCCACAGGTACGAGTATTTAAAGCATTATAAATATTATTTCTATTAAATAGTACGAAAAATAATAGAGCTGAGTAGGAATATTATTTCATGATGGCGTACATTCTTATGAACGTAGACTGGAGTTTCTTATCTAATAATCATAAAATATTCACTGTAATCGAAAAGAAAATATGAAGAGCATTTGTAGATAACGTAATCTACTTTGTAGTTATCTTTATTAAAAACTATTCTGCATTTCTGATTCCCCGTGGACATTGTGGCAGATTTCCATAACTAGAAATTATTGAGAAATTGTCAATGCCACTAGATGATACTCTACGCCGTGGCTTTTAAAATTATAAGCATTCAATCTTAAATAAAGGCTAACGATTACCACCAAATTTGTTGAAATCATATCAGACGAAAATGACGCCATTTTCTATTCGCCATAGTCATGTATCATGGTGTACAATCTATTTTCATATCATTCAGACATTTGGAATACATTGTTCACACTCTACTAGGCTATTGAACAGCAGACCTAACTCAAAAGGGGATAGATAATATTTTCGAAAAATTTTCAAGAGCAATTTCTACTGAATTTTCATTGCTTAATCTATCATTGATGATAGAACTGCAAAAACCAACATTTGAAAAGTTCAAAATTTTGTGACACCTTCTAGAAATCATCCCTTACACTTAATAAAAGGTTACACTATTCATTTCAGCAGCTCTTATTAATTAACTCCTATCATAAAAGGAAAATTGATCCATTAATAAAAGCTTCAACATCCCCCCCCCCCATTTTCCAGTGAGATAAAGAGATCCGCCCCTAGCTTTAAAAGGGATTATTTTTACAAATTCTTGGAATGGAGGCCAGAGTTTTTGCGCTCTCCCTGATAAGAAGAAAATTATCTCAATATTTAAGATTTTTAACTTTCTTATCACCCCCCCCCCCCCACCGCATTATTTGGAGTAGCTCAGTGTCAACCGTTTTCTTATAGTTAGTTATCTTCCACTTCCAATGGTAAAAACAATAATTTACCACAAAATGCGTTTTTTGAGAGTCAATTTTCCCCACCTCAACCCATAGATGGTCAATTTATAAAGAATTTAATATAATATTATTCCACTCAGCTCAAAAAACCCTTCCAAAACAAGAAAAGAAGTTTAAAAGATTTAAAGATTTTGAACTTTTTTCCAACGCTCCCGTGTTGGGTTTATAAGTAGATTTTTTCACGGATTAAAGCCCCTCTCAAATCGTCTTAATGTTAATTTAAATCCAGAAACTCCAATAATTGGGGGTATATTGGGCTCACAAAAAAGATGGATAGCATTTTTTGAAAAAATCTTATCGCACGGCCTAGTAAATAATGAACATTCTTAATAATCGGTCTGGACGTTTGGCCGTAATCGCGTAACAATGACAGACGAAATTGAAACTGAGACATCACTTCTTTCGGTCAAAAGTATAGTCTTACTAGTAAATGAATACGTTATTGTGTTTGAATATCTCCCTACTAATAACATTATTTTTTTCCAGTATTTTGGGAGTGTGAATATATGGACAACCTTTCAACTGTACAAGACATCTGGCTGTATAAAAAATAACTGCTAGAATAATCGCTGCTAAATTTAAATACTCAATTAGAATATTTTGTATTCAATGGAATTTAGGAAAACTATTGTAGTTCCCTTTATAATCAAGCTTGAAAACATCATTCTTATGATGATTTTGCAATTCAAATGAAAAATCAACTTATTCGAGAATATATCGATATTATATCGAGTTTCAACTGTCCATCATTTTCATTGTTTAATGGCAGATTGTTTTTCACATTTATATTAGAGATTTTAATTTTTTAGCCGTTTGATGAATAACGTCAGGTGCTAACACTATTTGAATTTCTAATAAAACTAAAATAAAATTGTAAAAAATTAAGATGTATTTTGAATTTTCTGTAGCTCTTTTCCTGTACCAATCTAGCTAATGTTAGTTACTGAGAAGTTGCAGAGCTATATAACAATGCGTAGACTCGTCATCTCCTCAGTTGTGCACTTTACCTGCATGTTTTATGTTAGGAGCTCGACGATAATCACAACTCTGATGATTGCACATGGAACTTCGATACTAGAGCCTAGAGCATAGCTGCCTAATCAAACACGTTCTGGAATGTGCGTCAAGGCTACATTCATCAAATGTGTTCACTCTTGACTGGTATCGAAGCTCCACTATGCAAGCTTCCAGCACCGTATTTATAAACCTACCTCGAGCCTTCCTTGATTCAAGGTCGACTTGCAAAGCATTCACTCCAAAAGCTGTTCAAGTCTCCTGCGTTAAGAAAGACTTAAACTCAAAGGACCTCTTCTGTTGGAGTTAAGTTTTCGGAAAACATTAAGCCAACAGAACCTGACGTATAAGTTCCCTGTGCAGCAGTGACCGATAAGTGCATCAAAGCTCATTGATCAAACTCTTGGGTGTTCACTCTTGGTTCCATTATCACTCTTGACAGCACCCTTACCAGCTATCGATGATAGGAGAACTTCTGCATAAATAATAATCACTACTTATGTATTTGAAATCGTATATCAAATTGTTCAATTTATTCTATCAAAACTGTCAACAACGTCATATCACAAATTTTAGTCTTAACACAGTTACCATTTAGGAACTTCAAGGATTCACAATTAAAAAAAAAAATAACGATAAAATCGATGACTTTTAAGAATAAAGTTTTTAGGCATCTTCGTGGTTGTTCAAGATGTGGTAACAGAATCAAGTGCTGAACACTGCACTAAATATTACCGCAGTCCTGCGATTTGGGGTGTTCGAACCCCCTTCATGTAGCCCTAGGATGTCCTCTCCCAAAATCGAGTTGTATCAGACCAAGTTGTCTGACTCTGAAATACAAGAACGAAACTTGGATTGGGTGATGCAAAATATATCAGCCTATATTTGAATATGTAGAGGTCATTAGATCTTGTGAATTTGATTAATTGTATTGCTCATTTACTAGATTACTGTCAATGTATAGCACATTGAAACGAGAAAGCCAACTGCAGTTGGATTTTTATGAATAGTGGATTGTTTGCTCAAACAAGAGGCCTCAGTCAGCAACAAGTTCCACAAAAATAGAAAATTTGCTTGGTGACTTGACGTAGGATGACATATTGATTAAATAAAAGCAAGAATAAAACATAGAAAGAATAGAATCAAATGAAAATAGAATCAAAAATTGAAAGCCTGCTTGTTGACATGACGTAGGTTGACATATTGTATAAATAAAAACAAGAATGAGGTATCATTCATTATCGTGTTAAAAAAAACACGCTGGGTCATGTTACTAGGCCTGTGTGTCTATTAGGACCGGGACTGGCATTCCAAAGTGGCAATTACGGAGTGAGCAGTGAGCTCTACTCATCCAGGGTAAATACATTTATTTCTAAATGAAGAAATGAGCAATTATGTAATCAATTAAGCATTCATCTAACAAGACCACGACAATAACGGACTGTGTACAACCAAATATAATTTCAGTAATAATTACCTGATAGTCCTCCACTATAGTACTGTAGTTAAAATGAACATGGAAAGAAGGATTTACAGCGTTATCGCTTGTGTCAACAAATCTTCTAGACAAAGCAATTAATTACTCTTCTTTTGACACTTTTATGGTGTTTACTTGGAGCTTTGCAGAATGTTCTAAATGTTTGATTAGAATTTAATGGAATCTTATCGAATATTGTGGAAAGTGTGAGTGTCCTTATCTGTTTATTTAGAAGTTTTTGGAAAAATGGAGAGATATCTGGATTGTAGAAAAACCTATTTAAGGTGAACGCATTCGTAGAAACTAGTTCAGTTGTTGTTCTATGTTGATAAGTGACAGTAGTGACAGTTCCCATTAATACGGACAGTGCGATCCCGTTGGTGCTTTTACAAACCGTGTAATGAACTTTCGTTGTCTGTAGTGATAATTCTTTTGACAGTTCTATAGTGATAAATCTTTTACCTAATACTGTATTACGGACTTGTGCTATGTAAGTTAATTGTTCTTCCTCAAATATTCTTTTTGAATATTATTGGACAGTTTATTGTAAGTTATTATTTAATATTAGATTGGTATTTTAACTCTTAGTGATTGATTTTTGTACAGTAATATTGAAAACTCTTTATCAGTTGAACAATACCGATTTATCTGTTTCTGATTTCATTATTTTGTGTAAGAAATTACTGAACAGTGTGAGTTGTGGATTATTTGTGTTCATAAAGTGCAAGTGATAAATTTAAGTGTTGCCAGCGTTTTTTTAAACATAGAACCTGTAACAATTGGTGTCAGAAGTGGGATTTTTTGTGTTTTATTAAAAATGGCTGGCAAAATTACATTGTGTGATTTAAAAGTGGCCGATCTCAAACGTGAATTAGAGGACTGTGATCTAGAAACATCTGGAAAGAAGTCTACTCTACAAGACCATCTTTGTGAGGCATTAATGGCAGAAGGAGAAGACCCAGCTACATACTTCTTTGAGACTTCAGATATGAAATTAATTTCGTCATTCACATCAATTAGGAGTGAACTACAGGTAAATATACAAGATATACAAGAAAATATTACATCCATGGAACAAAACTTCACATCAATGAAGGGTGAACTACAGGAGAATATTTCATCCATGGAAGGTAAGCTTCAAGAAAATATGACATCTATGAAAGGTGAGCTTCAGGAAAATATGTCATCTATGAAAAATGAATTAAAAGAAGCTATGGAAGAAAAGGTTAAAATCTTGCTGATTTTGTAAATCAGGAAGTCAGTAAGGTGAAAGAGGATTTAAAAACCCATTAAAGATCGACTGCAGGAAGATTTGAAAACCATGGAAAATCGACTCAAGCAGCTGGAGTGTGGTGCTGGAACCTCAAGTAGCAACCAAGAAGTAAATCTAGTTTTCCTGAAATAATCATCTCAGAAAAGTCAATGATGGATGCTAAGGAGGAAGATCTCCAGAAACAGCCAATAGTTATACCTCAGCACACTGGACTGCCTACATATGATGGAAAGACACCTCTAGAAGACTACCAAACACTGTTTGAGACAGCAGCCGAGTTCCATGGCTGGTCGTCCATGACAAAGGCCTATGTCTTGGTGATGAATCTCAGAGGGGAGGCGCTAGCGATTCTTCATTCAATTCCTTCAGCTGTAAAGTGGAACTTCAGTGAGCTGTGGAAACGTTTGGAGATGAGGTTTGGCAACAAGCACTTGGAGCAGTTGTTTCAATTCCAACTCAACACAAGAGTTCAATGACAAAATGAATCACTGCAGGAGTTTGAGGCTGCTATTGCTAAACTTGTGAGGAATGCATATCCCTCTGTTGATGACAACTTATATGAAAGTAAGCAGTAGAAAGGTTCCTGAGTGGATTGAGGACAACACAGACCCAGCTTTCAGTCAATGTAGCCAGACCAAAGACACTGAGAGATGCTCTTGCCCAAGCATTGGAGTTTGAAGCTGTTTTGCAGTCAGTGCCAGGAAACTCTGCAGTGAGGGCTATGGAAACTGAGAGTATTGGAGCAAGCACCATTCAGAAGTTTGTGGAATTAGTTCTGGAACAGTTGGGAGTTGCCAAGAAGGAGGTTCAATACTGTACTTGTGAGAAGAAAAGGCAGACCAGGGGGAAGAGTACAGATTTAACCATCTATCAATCTGGAAACAGTGACAGGAATGTGAACAGTTTCTCAATGGAGTCCAATGCAGAAAAGTCCCAGGAGGGTTTGCTGAGGAGGACTACAGTGTTCTCTGGGTTCAATGAGAGAAGCCAGTTTGGGAAGAAACAGAAGGAAGATCCTGGCCAGAAACATGTGAGGTCCCAGAAGCAATCAACACAAGGAGAACCAACCTGGCAAGGAAATATCAACAGTGCTAAGGAAGCAAACAGGAATAAGGAGAAGCACATCATCACAGCAGACCAAGGTGGCAGTAAGAAGGCAAAGGAAAAACAAGCAGCTTAGGTTCAGTGTACTATATCCCCAGAGAAGTCTACTGATGATTGCAGTTCAACAACAGTTGGGAAAATGATTCAGACAAGTGAAAGTTCACCTTGTCCAAGGAGTATGCACTGGTGTACTTTGTCACCAGTAACTTAGTGGAATCTCAAGGCATTGCTACAGTCTTCAGAAAAAAGGTTGATGGTCTTGGGAGACCTGAAACAACAAGGACCTGCAAATGGAAATGCTCATCTTTTTTTCTTTTTTTTTTTTGAGGATGAAGCCCACATAGGTCTGAGACCTGTGCGTGGGTAATGAGTTGGATGATGGATGAGTTGGACCTACAGTTTTAGGTGGGTTCCGAACCACCGGGAAGTGATTTTACAGCAGAGAACAGTGTATTTTTTGCTGGCCAATCTAATCGGTCACCGTTACAAACAGGACCTACGAGAACGCAGCTTATCTCTCTGATTGAACAGATACCTGCATTGGCATGGTCAGCATCTCTTTTACTTGGTGACTTAGGGACAACCTGAGATGAAGGCATCATATGACACATTGTGGACATGCTTGGTTCAGCTGAGGGACAGAATACAGCAACTAGGAGTAAGGAAACTTGGCATACCATGCCTTGGAAGCAGATATGATAGCCTGGATTGAAAAATTGTGAAGCCAATGTTGAAGGTGTTCAAATCCACTGGTATCCAGATTACCATCTGCATCTACAATCCTTGGAGGACCAATGAAGAGCCAGCCAGTAACCAGAGCAGATCCAAACCAACAAAAGTGTTTTTGTTCTGGGACAGAACAATCTCTTAAGGTGGGGGTAGTGTAGTGAAAATGAACATGGAAAGAAGGATTTACAGCATTATCGCTTGTGTCAACAAATCTTCTAGACAAAGCAATTAATTACTCTTCTTTTGACACTTTTATGGTGTTTACTTGGAGCTTTGCAGAATGTTCTAAATGTTTGATTAGAATTTAATGGAATCTTATCGAATATTGTGGAAAGTGTGAGTGTCCTTATCTGTTTATTTAGCAGTTGTTCGAAAAATGGAGATATCTGGATTGTAGAAAAACCTGGATTGTTTAAGGCGAACGCATTTGTAGAAACTAGTTCAGTTGTTGTTCTATGTTGATAAGTGGCAGTAGTGACAGTTCACATTAATACAGACAGTGCGATCCCGTTGGTGCTATTACAAACCATGTAATGAACTTTCATAGTCTGTCATGATAATTCTTTTGACCTAAAATAGTGATAATATAATTATCAATATCCAATATTCTATAGTGATAATTCTTTTACCTATTACTGTATTACGGACTTGTGCTATTTATAAGTTAATTGTTCGTCCTTGATGATTCTTTTTTAATATTATTGGACAGTTATTATTTAATATTAGATCGGCCTTTTAACTTCTAGTGATTGATTTTTGTACAGTAATATTGAAAACTCTATCAGTTGAATAATATCGATTTATCTGTTTCTGATTTCATTATTTTGTGTAAGAAATTACTGAACAGTGTGAGTTGTGGATTATTTGTGTTAATAAAGTGCGGGTGATAAATTTAAGTGTTGCCAGCGTTATTTTAGACATAGAACCTGTAACAGTACTACCCTGAATGACTTGTATACAATTATGAATCTTAAAGATTGCATGACTTATCACAATGCACTGAATTTGAGAAATGAAAAACTCTTGAAAATTTTTAAGGAATTACGAAAATGTTGCATTCATCAATTTTTCGCACTTCACTACAGATCAGGTTACTAATGTTCATACAATACTGGTAGTGGTTTAGACAATAGGGCACTGGCTTGATTTTATAGGAATATAATGTAAAAATATATTAATTTTCAATTATATAAATTATGCTTCCGCAACTGCGGACATTGACAATATCATTAAATAGCTAATAAAAATTGATGAATGCCTCAACACAATATTTGGTCAATGGCGGGAATCGAACCACGGATCTTCTAATTGCCGGTCGGACGCCTTAACCACTAGGCCACACTGAAAATCTCTGCGAAGTAACATTCATTTGAGACTTATCCAATATTCACCGGCCAGTACAATCAACCTCGATTTATGAGAAGACGTAGCAATTTTTTTTTTAATAGCATTTATTTATGGTATCGAAAATTAATATCTTATTAATATTTAGCAATTTAATAACATTATAACATCTGATAATTCGAGGTAAAATATTTGGCAAGGCTGGAGCAATTTAATCCTGATGGATCAAATTAAAAATTGACGTGAACATTCACATTGCTTCCTGGAGTTTACAATAACTTGCTACAGCAAAGCTTAGTGAAATGTTAAAGTATATTTTTCACATGTCATGTACATCTATTGATAGCAAATAAATTTATCTAAGTTATTTATAACTTCATTGAGCCCGCGCATCTCTTCTGCATTTATTCAATGTCAACAACTCTTACAATAAATTATGCTAATACAGTGTCAACTTTATTTATCCAGCACCGTACTGACAACATGCAGTCAAATCCAGTTTATTTGTAGATTAAAATTACAGTATTATTAAATGCAGTACTAAAAATACTATAGTCTAATGGATAGTTGCCAGTTTCATTCCCACTTTACTGAGAGGCTAATAATAATAAAATAATGCGTGACATGGTTGGCTCAGGTCTGGAGTCAGCGTTATCAGGTCGCACCTAAATAGTCTCTGACGTGACTTAACGACTGTTTTTAGGCAACCGGGACCGACTGGCTTAACGTGTCCTTCGAAACACGGGATTATTACCATTGAGGGTAATTTACTAGAATAGTTGGAAACCTGCTGATTCTTACTACTATGTAAGCTGGAAATCACAAACCAATGATTGACGCCCAACACTACTGAATAACCAAGTTGACAGCTATAGTGCAAATCAACAATTCACTAGATTTAAAGCAACCTGACTAGATTTACTAACAAACAGCCAGACTGGCTAAAATATACGGTATTTGATTTTTAAGTCCTTTAATAGAGTACGCGATATTTTTATACGGACACAGTTTTCAACGACTACAGAATCATAAGTATTGAAAATGCCTTCAAATATTCAACGTGATGAATTTAAAGAAAAACACATTAGATTGAAATACTATTTTATTGAGATGAAATACACACATTGATTAGAATTTAAATTTCTTAATACCTATGAGAACAAAACAAACCTTTATGAACAATAATTAAATTATTAAATAATTTTTCATAAGATAAATATTTTTTCGAGTTAAACAGGACAACCCAAAATAGCATCTCCAAGTTGTAAAAATCAAATTCTCTTTGTAAATCTACATTTTTGCCAATTTGACAGGAGTAATTTCAAGATCAATATAAAGCATTATTAATAAGAATTTTAAAGGTAATTCAACAATTGGGAGGTATATTCCTCTAAAGGTAAGCCCTCATGGATAAATCCCTTGTCCTATGCCAATGCTGTCAAAAATCATCAGTCATAAAAGTGTCAAAACGCTGATAGACCTCTTGCAAAGTAACATGAGTATAGGGAAAATTATTTCAGATGAGACAAATTATTGTAGAAATTAAAATAATTGATGATGTTTCTCCATGATAAAAATGTCTAACCCGGTCTTAAATACATGTTGGAAAAGGAGAAAACATTGGTTACTGACCAAAAAATACAGTTACAGTTGGAAAAATAAAATATGAAAAAATAGCAAATTCTCTGCCGAATGGGAGTGATTGAAAGAAAGTTCACCATGAAGCAGAAGCCCAAATGTGTAAATGAGGGAACAAATCCTTGGCTAGAAACATGGGTTTTCCAAGGATTTTGAGTGGGAGGTCAGCAAGAAAACAATTTTATTACAAAACCTGAGAAAGCATCAGAACCTATCAAAAACAAGAACATAGTACATTGCAAGCAACATACAAGAAATATGAGCCAACATGAAACGAAATTATCCAACAAACTGGTAACTCCCCTCATACTAATAGTTGAAATACTGCAGAATTCCCTGTTCTGAAATGACATTTCAATGAATGTATTTAACCAAACGTCCATTGGGATGACATTGAAAGAAAATTAAAGGGAGAGCGACCAGGAATATGTTGGTAAAAAGAAGCAGGAGAAAGATTGTGGTCTGAGCGAGAATAAAATATTGTTGTGAAGCTTTAATGTACATTGGTCTGTGAAGAATATATTTAAAACCACATTTTTTTCAATACATTAAAATAATATTTTATCAATAATGATGGGTTATCAATTTTCAAAGCTATTATTTTTATTAAATTATGAAACACTGGTATTCACTGAATAGGCCCAAAAATAATTGAATTATCATGCTTGGTCTTATATTTCCAACAAATTTCCTACCACAGAAAAGGGGGAAAATGAGATCCGTTTTAAATTTTTTTTTCATAAAACCAGATTTTGCAATGAGACTTCTTTCAATATTTTTATCAACCTTTGAAGTTTGACGTATTGATCTAATTAGGTCTATTCAAGTTCTTTGAATTTAAAGCTATTAGTAGTGACGTAATCGGTATTCATGCGAAATAATAATTTCCAAACAAGAAAAGTTGAGAAAATAAATTAATATAGACTTAAAACTTTGCTCCAATTTAGTTGAAGCAACACCATCCATCACCTCACACTAGTCTTAATCACCTTGGACCTGATGTCATTCTTATACTAACGTCTGGTGAATCTCTATCATACGTCACTTCCATGTCAAGATCGTCATCTTCTTCATCATGCGTGTCACTCTCCGTTTCATCATTGTCATCTTCTTCCTCATCATCCTCTTCTTCTTCATCTTGATTCTGAAAAAATATATATTTATCTTGAACCATCCAGTTTAAATTAGTCAGTTAAAATTATATATGTTTCTTATCTTACTAACAGAAAAGAACAATTTATTATGTACTGTATAATAGTATTTCAACGTAATAACACGACCGAAATTTCGAAAAAATTTAGGTACAATATGATTATAAATTATAAAAAATGCCTATTACTTTTCTCGAATAAGTTTCAACTACTGAATATTTTTAGTAGGACTACTAATGAATTACATTCTTGAACTATAGTCTGTTCAACGAGCCTACGGAGTGACCCAAACAAACTTTGCATGTGTGTGAGTGAGGAATTCCGAGAATTGTACTGGCATCGGTCGGTCGGCCTAATCACACTCATTGCCACCTACAATTCATTCTTAACAGCTGTTGTCGCATTTGCAGTTTGTGAAATAAATAATTATTATTGCATTATTTCAAGAACATATTAGATTTTAAATTCAGTTATCAAGTCAGTATTTTCATTTCAAATGTAGGTAAAAATAATTCAATCAACAAATTTATGAACAATTCTAATAATAGTGATACCAGTGACTGCTGAATGTTTGGATACATTACCGAAGGTGAGAAAATAACCATCTTATTGAAGGTAAGAAAATAACCATCTTATTCATATAATTCATTAATCTCATGTATTCATTTCCATTTACAATAAATAATAAGTTTTATCCAAGTAGCTGTTTGAAAATGATTATTGAGTCATTTTCAATGGTAGGCCTGTTGCCTGTTCGATGCGTTTTGAAAACTAGGCTATCTGTGAATCGGGCTTCGTTGAGTCTCGGCTTGCATGCACGCACATGTTTGTTTACTCCACTCCGTAGGCTCGCTGAACAGACTATAGATATTATAATAGATCATTGCGTTGTATAGTCTTATTATTCTTCTGTACACTCCATCTTCATCCATCATTCTTTTTTTATGTAATAAGTAGCATAGTACAGAAATTCAAAATACGTCAGTTTTTAGACCTAACTTTTTCACTATGCCATTTTATAGTAAAACAAGTTGATGGTTTTTTTATGTAAAAAACAAAATTTCTCATTTTACAGAAATTGAGAAGATTTTCAATTTTTACAGTGTTTAATTCAAGTTTCAACTGTAAAAAACTGTCAATTTGGCAAAGGCTACTAAAATCATAAACATTCTTTCTTGCCCAGAACAATCAATTAGTTGATGAAGCACAAATTACTGAGGTTGATAAACCGCTGACAAAAGCCAAAGCATTAAAATGAATAATGTTATCAAAATAATAATGCTACATCAAAGTTTGTGAACAAACTTACAAGTCAATTAAACCCCTCAAAAATTAGTCGATTTTAAAAGCAGCTTTGAAATACTGTTTTTAGTATCTTTATTTATTTCTTCACTCTACAACTTAGTGAAATTGTCAAGCTTCTAATTAATACAAATAGAACTATAAAATTGAATTGTTAATTTAAAAGTAAAATGGCATATTTATTCAGGACAAATCTATGATAATATCAGCCGAATGACAAAAATGGAATTAGTTGTACATGAATATATATAATATAGAATAGAATAAATATTGAATATAATTCAATATATAATATAGAATATAATATATATGAATATATATAATAGACAATCCGTTATTCAAACTGACATTGTACTTATTTACAATTTCATGAAAACAACGTCAGTTCTAATAACAGATTTTCAATAAGTATTTTGCCATGGAAAATATCACAGATAAACTATATCAAAGTGGATCAAAATAATTGAAAATAATTTCTTGTAAGTTACCTCAAATGCAGTTTTTCCAATTGGTATCACATCGCAGTCTTTCTGTCCAAGGCTTGCAAGCTGAAACCACAAAAAGAAGATTTCAGATTAATAATTTAAGAAAATGTAAACTCATGGTTGATGAGGAATATTTATATGAAATTCTGTTGTTTTGTGATGTTTACTCATACTCATTTATTGTAACAATATTCATCAGTAGAAAGTGACCACTTCATGGTTTCAATAACTTCTAACTAATCAAAATCAGCCAATCACAAACCGATATCACTTTAGAGGAAACGATCAAGAAAATTCAAAAATTTTTAATAGGGCCTAACTGCTTTCCATCTAAAATATTTCTCTCTAACTTTGCATCTAATCAGCAGCCAGAACTACTGCAATGCTCTTGCAAATAACCTGCTCACTAGTTCTCCTACCCCCAGGTAAACATGCCAATTATCGGTAGGTTAAGTTCAACTTTACGTTCCAATATTATTATTTACATAAGTCAAAGACCTAGAAAAACCATGTATATTCAGCATCGGATCCACTCCCCAATGACCCCACTTGACATGTGAAGAATGATGATGATGTCTTAGGCCCTTATTATACAGAGCCACTTCAGTCGCGGTCGCGAGCCACAATTTAGGCTAAATTACACCAACCAGGTAAATTTGATTAAAAAATCAGCTGTTGGATCATTTTTACCGGTAAATAAGAAGGATCCCATGAACTCAACCATTAGCTAAGGTTATTAAAGTTAAAGTCAATGTTTTATTGATTCTCACCATTTGTAACAGAAGAAACCTTCAGAAATTTATATAATACTTAATTTTTCAACTCATGCCCTTAATGATGAACCTCTCTAATGTCAGCTACCCACTGTCCTAGAAACGGGCAATTGCCCAAAAAAAAAAAAAAGTTCTTACGAAAACTGCAAAATTTCATATACGTTGGGAGATCACAGCCTACAAAATCCGTAATTTATTTCTTATCGATTTTCAAACATGAAGTTTTTTAGACAAACAGCCCATAAATAATTATTTCCTGTTAATCAGTTGTTGAAAACTTAAAGGTAAAACTGGCAACATATTCTTGCACGCGGCCGATAATTGGTAGGTTTACCTTACTATTCTTCTTAGGGTGTTGATGGGCTGCAGTTCCGTATCCGTACACAAAACATTCTAATGAAAATGTCGATATAGAAACAATGTATAAAAATGTACCAAACCCGAAAGCTCCTCTTTATATCGACTATCTTATTTTCATTGCATGGTTCTGGTGGACGCTTATGGAACTGCAGCCAGCGTTACAAACTTACTAGTAAATTTTGTGAGTTCAAAAGTTTCAACCGCAAATTAAATGAAATAGAACGTTTTTCTTTACACACGTTCAAACAGAACCATTCAGATTTTCAATTTTCCTTGCAGAGATGATGAAGTTTCTTGGCCAGAGAAGGCTCATAGAAAGGGTTTATGGATTCTTTGCTAGGTAGCTTACTTATTACTTATAAGCTATCCTATTGCACAAAATTGTGAGCTTAATTTTCTATTAGTTGATTTATAGTCTATCCGTAAGTTCACAAATGTCTTGGTCCCTAGGTGGCCAGACCATAGAAAATTGAAGAAATCGTACAGGTTGCCGATCTGGGTAATCCATTCCAACAAATTCAAACTACTCAACTTATTTATGAGAGAAACATGATGTCTAAAAACATTATGAGAGCACACATAGCGACTACGAATTGCATTTAGGACAACTCACCCAAGAAGAATGCTCTTGTTCCAAATGAAATAGTTCGTTTTCATCGTTTCTTGGTTTATCAACGTTGAACCACAATGGGTCAGTAACTTTAGGGGTTAAACTAGGAAACAGAGGGATTAGCATGATTTGTGCTATTTAGGTGCAGAGTAACAGTATTCAAAATTCTATACAAAGACAATGAAAAATGCAAGAAATTCTGTAATCTCTACTCTCCAGTTTCCAGCGTTCAGCGTTTCAACTTTCAACAACACAACGAACAGACTGAATAGAAAAACGAAAATATTCCTAGATCCAAAAGGCACTTTTATCTTCTGTCAGCTGTTCGGTGAATACTTTACAAAAAGGTTATGTTTGTGTACTGTGTTCTGTGTTGAATCTATTTCGGTATAACATTTTGGTATACAAACCGCTCTTGAGGCACCCACGTGATTTCATTGTGCTATTTTTTTTTAAGTATGTAATGTAGCAATCAGATGAACTTGGAAATGTCATTGCTTTGATGTACTGCAGTTTCATGTGCCATAACATTTTCCAGACTTAATACTAGAGTGTGTGTAATCATGAAGTTTTCAATGAAAGCTGTACAATCCATTCGCTTCTTCACTACTCCAGAAATAATCAAGAAACCGGTAAGGTTCCCTTTTCAGTTTTAACCGTTGATTAGAGGAAATGAATAAATGAAAAACTAATTGTAGCTTATAGCTTACGATTTTAGGAAGTTCAGTTTATTCTCACTTTTGATTTGTGCGATTTGAAATTACTGCTTAAAACATGATTGTCTCCACAAAAATACACAAATTTCATCCAACAAACTTCAGTTATTAATCTATTCCAAATCTATCAACTCATACTTCTCAAGCAACTAAATTTATTCCTTGAATATTCTTGGTTTTAGGCTACTGCTTAACCTCTTCAAGAATATTTAAAAGAAATTAAATTGTTTACAAAATAAAGGTGTCAGTACCCTTCAGTGTCTCAATGCACCACAGTAGTTTATTACCCTGTCTTAATACCATAACCATGTGGAATGTTTCCAAGTGTTATCACAACTTTTATACCTTATTGCTTTTCTTCAAATAACACTGTTAATTTCTTAGATTTCTTGTTCAATAACGATCTGCGTTGTTAATATTTTTTTCTGTAAATTTAACGACTTGCACTCGCTTTCAGATTGTGAATATATAAATGTGCTCACACTTGGCCGAACGTTTTCTATTACATTTATTATATATTCACAATCCAAAAGTGACTGCAAGTCGTTAAATTTACAACAAAAAGTTAATACAGTTAATTTATTTTATTTTATCCATAAATGGTTTGTATTAATTGAAATTTAGTAGTTTTATTCGAGTGAATAGAAATCCGAACTTGAAAATTATCTTTGTCGTTTGTCATATTGAATTTATGTCTGTAGAACATAAATATGCAAGTTGACTACTTGGAATTTATTTTTATTTTTTCTCCTCGAACAGCAAGCTTTCATCCAAAAATGCTACAAAGCTACAGATGTAGCAGAAGAAAAGCGAAGAGCTACATTAATGGCCAGAAATCTTCCCAAGCAAAAGCCAATTCCGGGCGTCAAGCATATTCTACTTATTGCTTCCGGTAAAGGTGGGGTAGGAAAATCGACAACAGCCGGTAAGTCAAGTTAAATAATTTAAATTGTTCCGCTAATGCTAGTTTTCGACACATAAATATCCATTTCTAAACATTATGATCTTGTCCCTAATGATCTTAAGTGAGGAAAGAGTAGATAAATTATTATTATTTCATTTATTTGTTGTTTTTCTCTTAGATACAATAGTTACCTTTTGCTAGCATTTAAAATGGATATTATGGAGGTTGAAACATCAAGAGAAAAATCAGTTTTTCTGTACAAGTCTTTTCTCTTCCGTTGAACTCTGTTGTTCATTCTTGGAGGTGTAGTTATAAAAATTGTTCGGTAACATTGAAAATGTCACCTAATGAAACTATACTGGTGGAGTGAAAGAATGGTTCTCTTAATCATTCTAATAATTTAGATAGTATTTCTTTTGTTAGTGACTCTAATCATTGATGAGTAATATCTCATTTTGAACTAGGCTATCACTATTGAACATTATTGAACTATCATTATTGATAGTTCAATAATGTACGATAAAGTACACTCAAAAGTACGATAATAATAATATTAATAAATATAGTACGGTACACTAGAATGTTTTTGCTGATGACGCCCATATGAGTCCGAGACTTGTGCGTGGGTAATGATGTGAATGATAACACACTTAGATGCCAGACGGAGGAGCGGGATTCGAATCCACGACCGCTTAAACGATAGCGAGCTGAAGTTGCGACGCCCCAACCAACTGCTAATGAGTAATGAGTCTATATACTCAAAACTTTTGTTCTTGGTGATTCTATGACTAAGTACTTGAAAGTTAATGCTACCGTTGGTATAATAATGTTTTTTTTTTTTTTTGTTTGTTCTCTGGGAATAGGAATTGAAAGAATGAAGTCTTCCTTAATAAGATATAAGGATGAGTACTTTGTTTAACTTATTCATTAATGGCCTGCCCTAAAAAGTAGATGCAAAGATGGTTTTATATGCGGTCGATACTACAAAATTTTTGTAAAAGGTACAAATGACAAGAATGTAATGGAGAAAGCTGGGGTTATTATGTGTCAGCGGAACCAGAGTTTTGAGCATTACTCATTGAAACTGAATTCGAGCTAACTTGCTGAAGTTTACTGTGTTATGGTCATACATTTCTTTGTTTTCATTGTATTTTTAAATCAATAAATAAAATGAAAATGAAATGAAATAATATGTAACAATAATTCTTTGAGGCTAACATTGGGGAAAGGTAAAGAATGCCTTGCTTCTGAAGCCACTAAGTTTCTGGGATTGGAGCTGTAAAACAACATTAAATGGAAACATCACTTGGTGAAACTTAATAAAAGATTATACCATGCGCTTATTGCCTTGAAGAATGTGACGCCCGCATATATTCTCAGCAAAACCGTAAAATTATATCATGGATATTCTCCATCATTGATACGTTACAGCATTTTGCTTTGGGGTGTAGGAGAAAATCATTTAAATGAAGTCTTCCACACGCAAAAAGAAAGCTATACGGGTTTTGGAAGCCGTTGGATCTTCTTTTTCATGCAAACCTATTTTCAGAAAGCATATACTTCTTAAAGTTCCAGCTATAGAGTTTATAGAGGTTGTTATTCAAAAATAGAGTTTGATAAATAACCTTTTATAGAGGATGGCACTTACTGACTGGCATATTTCAAAATGAAATATGGTATTCAACATGGTAGCTTGACTATAATATAATGATCGTTATTGTCAGAAAGAGGAATGATATACCTATTTTTCACTGTCAGCCGAAATCTTGTTTGTTCAATTCGTATGTTCAGAATTATACTGTAAACTGTGGAACATTTAGAATTATATTTCAAACTGTGATATATTTAGAATGTATTATGCGATAGTACATTGTATTGTATTTCTACATTGTGCGGAACAATTAATTGGAGTGTTTCTTTTTTTACCTTTTTTCAGTAAATTTAGCTGCAGCACTAGCATCACTCAAGCCGGAACTGAATATTGGACTATTAGATGCGGATGTGTATGGCCCTTCAATTCCGCTGATGATGAACCTGAATGAATCACCTTACCTTACTGAAGGTGTTACTAAATTTACTGGCTAAAGGTTATTCACATACATACATTGTAACTATTAAGTTCAAATTGTTCATGAATAAGTAGTTCCTCATGCACATCATTGCTAGTGTAGTTGCCTATTAAAGCCTTCGTTCCCGGTTAGGGCAGACATTTTTTCATCACCTATTCACTAACTTTGAGCTTTTGATGAAAAAATAATCCACAAATATAATATGAGAAATAGATTTCTCGTAGTCCGTACGACTGACTACGGTCTTGTCTGCTATTGGGAGTGCAACATAATATTTACAAGGTTTATAAATTCCATCAACTGTATTTTCAATCTTACTTTGCGTTTTATTGAAAACGCCTTCAGTATATTTGTGATAGTGAATTTTATTTCAGTTATTCTAATTTGTCATGAATTTGAATAAAAAAATAAAGGACAAACAGTTTTTGTGGCCCTTAACATATTTAAAAGAAGGGGGTTTAATAGATCAATATCAGCTCAAATGTTGAATAAAATGCAAATTTTCAAGCTGTTTTAGAGAGAATGGACTTTGCAATTAGTACTGTAGTTTTAAAATTAAGTACTGTACCGTTATCGAACTGTAAGTTATTGCTACTATTCGCTTCAGAAAAATGAACCTATGAATGACGTAATCTATTCATTATTAAACAATAAACTATTTTGAGTATTGACATAAATTTATTATTTAATAAAATACATTCGTTTAATTTAGCACCTTAGAACATAAGAATACTTTGAAACAGGATTCTTAAAATTCTAGCAAAAAACTGAACTTGCTAGCCAACAGTATTGATATAAGAAATTGAAAACTGATTATTTGTTTATGTAATCAGAATCTGTTGCATAAGTTGTTAGAGTTCAGAGTTTTATAATAATCTCAATCGGCAATAATAATTAGGTTATCTAATCTTAAAATTCTGTTAATTATGCCACACACATGCCTAATGGAGGGGAAATTTTAATAGGACATCTCTCCAATGTTGCAATCTTATCAATCAAATTTGAACTTTGAGTCTAGGTCATCCATAATTTATAGAAATCTATGCTGTATTTTAATTTATTTATCAATTACAGAAAATGTCTTACAGATTATTACATAAACTAAACGTTTTCCAAGAACTTACAATGCCCATTTGAAATGTTTACATGAGTTTGATTCAGGTGAAGCTCATAAAAATTGTAAAGTACTCTTTAAGAAAGAAATCTCAGATGTCCAAAACAATGTTTCAGATGTATTTATTTAGGACACATGTATCTTATCAGAACACATATTAATTTCACTTTCTTTTAACACACAATATTATTCGATTGAATATTTTGGTAATTTAGAACCGCTACAAGAAATGGTTAATTACTTAAAATTCAGAAGATTTGTTATTGTTTATTTTATCTCAGTTATCCCAATTTATCATGAATTTGAATTAAAAAATAAACTAACTGTGTTGATTGTGTCAACTTTTTTAACATTGATTGTCCAATAGTATTTTAGTTAAATAATTTATCTTGAGTTTATTTCTATGCTTATGACTCTGGTGAACTTTGAAATTCTGTATAGTATAATAAAATCAAAATCACTTCACTAAGTATCTAGAGAATAAAATCATTATAATTTAAAAGGAATAGAAATCCATATGGCTGAAATCATTGTGTTATGTAACATAGTAACGCACATTCCCATTCAATGAATACTGTCTGATTTACTACAAAAATCATTGGCTTGGCTCTGAGTCTGGGATTTCAACATCCTTGCCAATTATTCAATAATTCTTCATACAATGTAAAGAATTATAGTTTTATATTGAAATTATTTTTTTATTCTTTTCAGATGACTTGATGATTCCTTTGACGAACTACGGTGTAAAGTGGTGAGTTGAGTTGGGTATTACCTTAATTTTAAAAAATTATATCTGTGAGCTTACTGAAGCCAAATGAAGGCGTACTAATAATTGATCAGTACTCAGTAGAATTAGTTATATGGAGTAGGGCATAAAGAACTTTCCCGGGAAGCAAAACCAAGTAAATAAGAAAATTTTGTTACTAATCAAGAACACTGATAATGTCATTTAAGAATATTCAATATAAATCTGTTTTAAATAATTCTTTACTCAATGGCGGTCCTAGTTATTTCGATAGCATTTTCGAGTACAACAGTAATGATGTCATTGTAAACAGTGATCATTACTGTTCTATTCTCAGTGACTTCCTCCAACCAAAACTAGGTAAGTTTTTAACGAACTTGATAACGTGTGGTTAAACAAGACGGCGCTGCTGCCCACACATCACAGCAATCACTCGCATTGGCAAGAAAAATGTTTTTTGAACATGTCATCTCTTTGTGATGTCGGGTGGCCACCTCGTTCCCCACTCTTGACACCCTGTTCTCTGGGATTACCTCAAGTCCAAGGTGCATCAACATCGTCCCCAAACTTTGGAAGCCCTCAAGCAAATACTTACTCCTTGGCGCTATAACCCATTAAGAGTGTTGGCCTCCCGCAATATGTCTCTCCATTCTTCTCTATTCTGTGATTTTCTTCTCCATCCTCTGATGACCATTCGTCTCAAGTCACTCTCCGCGTCATCAACACAGCGCATTCTCGGTCTTCCTCTTAGTCTTCTTCCACCTGGATTCATCCTGTGGACTTTCATTGCCCTTCTGGAGTCACTCATCCGTTCTAGATGCCCTAACCAGCTGAGACATCTAACCTTTGTCTCTGTTACTATGTCTAGCTTATTGTAAAACTCCCGCAACTCTTGGTTAATGCGTATCCTCCATTCTCCATCACTATAAACAGGTCCATAAATTTTACAAAGGATCTTGATATTTCGCCTTTTTTGAGTCAGGACCCACGTTTCTGTACCATATAGCAATACTGGTCTAATAACAGTTATGTACACTTGTGTTTCCACCTTTCTAGAGATGAGCTGGGAGTTGAAGAATTTTTCTAGAGCATAATAGCATCGATTCCCTGCTGACAGTTTAGCTTCGATATCCACTTGTACTTCATCTGCTATCACAGCTTCCAAGTATTTTAATTCTCAACTTTTTCAAAGCTACTGTCTCCAATTACAAACTATCCTTCATTTCTTTGAGCGTTTCTTCTGCTATTGTACATGTAGCAAATGATAAGTCATAATCAATATCTCCCAAATGACGTGTAAAGTTATGGATTAGTTCAAAGAACTACTCAACCAGTGTGTAATTAAAGAAGGGCGCCATTTGAGAGAAGTATTCTTTAAAACTGTTTAATATTGCACAGTCTTGAATAGCATGAGCTTTCTTGATCGATAAAAAATTCTCAGCTTAGTTTCGTTTTTATTAGTTTCTCTAATAGGGAAGTTCTTTATGTCCATTCTGTATTTTTGCATGTTCAAATAGCCCTTCTGCCAGTGGCACAACTTATGCTACCTGTGCTTGATCAGCTAGCACAAGAAATCAGCTTCCTTACTATTACTTGAACTGTGACAGGAGTACAATTTACTTTCGAAAGTTCAATGTATTTCGATTCCATTGAATGTAAGAGAAAGAAGCACATGAAATCTACTCAACTTTCTTCTGTGTCGGTCGCTATTTTTAAAGCTAGACTTGTGGAAATTGTTTTAAATTGTTCAATTCCCTTCAACTCAAAATTTAGCTGTCACTTGAAAATTCTTGACAATCAGATCATAAAGTTTGTCAAAAATGTTCTATACGTCACACCATCAAATTTGGCGACTAGAACAAAGTGCGGTGTTGCCAGATATGTCATTATTGCAGCAGCGGATCATCGAGAATCACCAACCTCAACTCACGAATTGGCAACACTACACGTGCCTTGTTGCCTAATCTGCAAATCTGATGCTAGCAATCAGTTGGTTTGTCACCGCAGTCAGATGTTTTTTTGAAACACCGAAATTTTTCAAGCCTCCTAATGGCGTAAAGTATTTTCTTGTCCTATATGCCTAAAAACTGTTTCTAGCTACCGTGACTTACGTAGGAATAATCCACGATGTAAAATTCTTTGTGTGTTGCTATGTTCGATTAATTAATGGACTATCAACTTCGGATCTCTTGGTCTTCACAAAAATTTTTATTAATTACATTATAAAAGCTGATGACCCATTTATTTAAACTTATTTACGCTTGTATTAGGTTGTATCATAGATAGATAGATATTTATATCATCCAGTGACCTCCTGTGAAAGAGGTATACGGATTTGTCATAGCGTTTTTAAAATAAATACTCTACTGCGTAATAGAGTTGGAGGAGTTAATATCAATTGCTTGATTCGTGGTGAAATGATCTACAAACTCACTTGTAGAATAAAAACAACATTTTTGAAGGTCTTTTTTTAATTCAATTTTAAATCAGTCAAGTTTCAATCTTTTGAGGCGTTCGGGCAAGACATTGTAGATATTAATTCCCAAACTCTTAACTCCCTTAGCATATAGAATACTTCCATGATAATCATCTCTAAGATGACGTTGTCTCCTTGTTCCATACAAATGTATCACAGAACCTCTTATTATATTATTTTAATTTTTATTAATTAGACAAATACATTCTAAAATAAAGAGATTGATTGATTCTTATTCCTGTGCTATGTCTTGAAAGACCCATTGCACATTTCAAAATAGTACAGCAAGAAAAAAAAATCACATCACTTGAAAATAAGATGGTAATATTGAAACATAATATTATACTACTTATAAAAACAATAATACCTCAGATTGAAGTTATAATAAAGGATTTTTAACAATATATAATAATAATAATAAATGAATAAACGAAGATTGGAAAAGAACAGCAATAAAAAAACAAAGAAAGACTAGAGAATTACTGTAGCATTAAGACCGACCGGAATGACACAATACAGCAATGACGGAAGCGACTGGGAAGAGGAAGAATCTCTAGCCGTTGGAAATATGGACGACATAGGTTTGTCCATGGTTGTATGTAGACTGCTCACTTCTCAATGTCTATTGATCTGTTGTCAAATTTGTTTCTGGACATTCCTGGGTCATTAGCTTATAAGCAGAATTAAAAACTGTTAAATAAAAATTTGCTGTCTTTTGTCAGAGCGCAATAAATGAAATTTTCACACAGATATTGTCTACTCCACGAAAGTATGCAAGTTTTATTCGAATAGAATTTGAAATTAAAAATTACAAATAGTAAAAGATGTGAAATGAAAATTAAATAGATTTGGAAATACAGAGTATTGTATTCATCTAGAATATTGTACAATGTCTGTCCTCAGTAAATTAATTCACTCACCTATCGTACGATATTTGTTTCTAAATTTTTATTCAAAAAATAGGAAGCATAAAAATAATAGATACGATTTTTTTTATTATGTGTGTGTATTGACTGTTGACAAAGATCAACCTGAGCTCTTGAAATTATCCAAACGTAATCCTGTCTTATTTTGTACAGTATGTCAATGGGCTTCCTAGTGACAGAGAAGTCAGCAGTGATGTGGCGAGGCTTGATGGTGATGAGTGCTCTGGATAAACTGCTAAGAAAAGTGCAGTGGGGCGATTTGGATTGTCTGGTTGTCGACACTCCGCCAGGCACAGGTGACACGCATTTGTCTCTCGTTCAAAATCTTCCTTTATCAGGTAATTGCTAAACCTTATTTCAAAGAAATTGGTAAATATATATTTTGTCTACAATAAATCTAGAACGACAAATACATGACGATACTAGGTCTACAACTACAAAATAATCCTCAATATATCAATTTTTCAATGTAATTCCTACCCAGCTATGACAAGCCATGTTCTGGAGTAGGGTTGAATAATGAGTTGATGAAATATTACATTTTGTCGCTGTATTTACTTAATAATAAGTTGAACATTAAAGCATATTCAATTTTTTAAGATTTTTCTCACACCCAGGCTTTGACGTGGACCGTTGTAATATCAGTAGGTGTACAATCGTAATATTCTAGTGCGAATTTTTTTATTAGTGTATTTACTTTAATATTGCCAATATGCCCGAATTAGTGGTGGACAATATGATATTGGAATAAGAGAGTAAGTTTGAATATCTAGGATTCAACAATACTTATTAAGATAAGAAAGCTGCGTTCTCCTTGGTCCACTTTGTAACGGTGACCGATTAGATTGGCCAGCAAAAAAGACACTGTTCTCTGCTGTAAAATCACTTCCCGGTGGTTCGGAACCCTCCTAAAACTGTAGGTCCAACTCATCAATCACCAATTACATACCTCAAGTATCATAAACATGTGTAACTAGTTTCATCAGAATTTTGTATAAATAAGTTTGTATTTTCCCTGCATTTCAGACCTAGCATTTTAGTAGGTTTGGTTCAACTCATCAATCACCATCATCTAATTCATTACCCACGCACAAGTCTCAGACCTATGTGGGCTTCATTCTCAAAAAAAAAATGTTCTGCATAAAATATCAAAGTTTAGCACGATATGTGGTACAATAAATAAAACCCTGAAGAACAAATCTAGGAAGGACACGTTATTATTAGAGTTTTATCGAGTTATGGCTATACCAACCTTAGCCTACGGAAGTGAAGCTTGGGTGTTATCTAAAAAACGAGAATCTAGGATTCAATCAGCAGAAGTGAAGTGTATAAAGCCCAACACACACGGACGGCAATCCAGCGGCAATTCGACTGCAAAATTGCCATCGGTTGCTGACAATAAAACAATTAAATGGAATTAGATACGAAATGTTATAGAGCGCACACACGGCGACGTCAACAGAACTGCAAGCCAGCGTCAATGAGCGACTGCTGCCAGTTGCCGTCGGTATTGTCAGTCAGCTGACTGAAAAACTGCAGTCGGCTTGCAGTCGAGTCAACACACACACGGCGGCAACGAGACTGCAAGCCAGCGTCAACTTTATCTTCAGCGCTCCTAGTGGTACCTAATAGCACTACTGTATTCATCATCACTATATCTGTATTGTTAAATTGTTGTACTGTTTTTTTTTTCACTGTTTTTAATTAAATACCTCGTGTGAGGTATTATTAATAATTATTATATAGGCTTTATTACTCTGCACTATTAAAATGGCAGAAAAATAATAATTATTGACAATGTAGAATGTAGATGAATCTCTTGACACGGAGAGTAGTCAAAAGTACTTTTATTTATTCTGAAATAATAAAAACAATTCTCTCAAAGAACTAAACAATAACTGAAATTGACTCTCGCTTTTGTCTTCTAGTATGGGATGAACCCTAAACAAACTATTTTTACAACGACTTTTTCTACGACGCAATAAAAGCAACAATAAAGCTTCCTCTTCAAAATTCATTTTAGTACTGATTTCAAATTTGATAAATGTATATAATATTGTAGGTGACGCTGTACTGCCGTCGGCTTGCAGTCGTGCAACAGAACTGCAAGCCAGCGTCAGCCCGACGTCAAAAATGAAGTCGAAGTGCAGTCGGTAACGACGGCAACTCAGCGGCAGTTCAACTGCAACCGACGGCAATTTTGCAGTCGAATTGCCGCTGGTTGCCGTCCGTGTGTGTTGGGCTTTAGACATATAAAGGGTTGCACCAAACAAGAATTTGTAAGGGAGGAATGTGGATCACAGCCGCTTGCTAATGTAACCAAAACTTATAAGGAAAAGTGGTCAGAAAATCTTTTTAGAATGATGCCGGATCGTCTCTCACTAAAGGCATGGCTTCATAAACCAAGAGGACAAAGAATTGCTAGAGGTGGATGGTTGAAGAAGCTTAGCGAGCATAGCTAAAAACAGCCTAATCCATGAAGACGACTACGAATTTGATATGCTTTTTGCTTTCAATATTTTCAACTACAATATTAGGACTGATTTTTTTTAGTTCGAACGGAATGGTTGAGGGGTCATACCACCTGGGATAGGTAGTGGAGAAACTTCTGAAGTGATGGATTTTTTTTCCAGTAGCCTGCGGGCAAGAGGAAACTGAGCGCATCGATTTCCGTGTACCTCTGCTAAGTAGTGTCGTCAAGGAGAAAAGTATTGATCAACGCCATTCTGCATTAAACTCACAAAAACCACGATGAAGACCCTCGGAATGATCAAGTACGACTACGGGGATGTTGCCATGGGCCGCTCGACGGGTTGTAAGTGATACAAGCTGTTCCGAGAGGGATAAGAGTTCGTTGAAGGCAACTAGCGAGCAATGACAGCATCTCAGAGAGTGAGATATTGAAGGCATAGGTACCTGCAGTGGGAATCGTGTTATACACATTGAATCGAAGTAGGAGGGTGCTATTTCAAGGACAATTTTAAGAAGTTGTTCCGATTTGATCAGTTGAAAAAATTTAATTCAGTCCTGCTACTTTTTGATCAGACCATGTATGGCGGGCCGCTTAGCGCAATTGGTTGGGGTGTCACAACTTCAGCTTGCTGTCTTTTAAGTGGTCGTGGGTTCGAATCCCGCTCCACCGTCAGGCATTTTGGTGTAATCATTCACCTCATTACCCACGCTCAAGTCTCGGACTCATGTGGGCAATCAATCAATTTCTCTTATCAGAACATACATAAAATGTACATGAATGCGTCAGTAAGATAAATTAAAATAAACATTAAAATGTTTAATGTAGACATTTTTGGAACTAAAAAGTTTGCATCGTCAAATAGTGCATCATATAGTGTTTGCATTATTCTTAATCCTAACTGAAATTCAACAATGGTGCTTTGTAGAACTGCTCAAAATTATAACATGTCAAATGTGTTGAATACCTTTTTTATTCATTTTTGAATTTTATCTACGACCATGTCATAATGTATACATTACAGTTTCACAATTGTCATATATCAGATGATTAGAATACATATGATTTTGCATTAGTTATAATTTATGTTGTTGATAACAAGTCATTCTGTAATAAGTTTCAATACAAGATGGTTGATGAATTATACAGAAGTATTTCATTACCTATTTAAGTCATAACAATTGGCGACGAGGATTAAAATGGACAAATAAGAAATGGAGAAACTAAAGAAGAGTAGAGCTGTGCTTAAAGGCCAAATCACACGAGCAAAGAAATGGTTCGATGAAGATCTAACAGTAGCAGCAATCAAGGTGAAGGTAAATACACTTGAATTGTATTCGAATAACTACAACAAGGTCCAAGAAGAAATAGACTCGCACACAAAAGAAGAGGAGCTAGAAACTGAAATGGAGTACAGATGGCAAATAGATAGTGAATACATGGAGACACGAACAAAATTGGAGGAACTAATAACACAACAGATTAACAAAAATAATACAGTAAGACCAGCAGCAGAAGTAAGAGAGTTGAAAAGCACAGAAACATCGACAACTAACGTAAGTTTTACACCTTATTCCGAAAATGAAACATTCAGAAATTTCTTATTAAGATTCGAGAATTTTGTAGAATTAAGAAAAATTAGCAATTTGAAAACCAAAGTTCAGCTGTTTATTAGCACACTTACTCCAGACTTACATCAAAAGTTATGTGATTTAATTGCTCCTGAACTACCAGGTGACAAGTCATATGAAGAAATCTTGGATATATTGGAAAACAGTTTGAATCCAGCTCCAAGTACGGTTGCTAGTCAACACAAATTTATAAGTAAAACACAAGATATGGATGAAAATATTGCAGCTTACACACAAGAGTTAAAACGTCCAACAATAAATTGTAACTTCAAGTGCTACAACTGTGAGCACTCAGTAAACGAAATGCTCTTGAAGATGCAATTTATTAGAGGCTTGAGGGACAATGAGGTTAGATTGAGATTGCTGCAAGAGAAGGATAAGAGTCAGTCGTTCAAGGAAATTGTAGAGACGGCTGTATTAATGGAACAATCAAGATTGGAAAGTTGTACAATAAAACCCAAACATGCCAACTTTACCGAAAATTCACGAAATGACATTAATTACGTAAATGAACAATCCAAGACAACCAAAGTTAATGATCAATATAAAAATATAAGAAAAGAGCCATTTACCTTCAAAGATCTAAAAGGTAAATGTTACAGATGCGGGAGTAACCGACACATAGCAAAAACTTGTAAATTTATTAATGAATTTTGTAAGAAATGTAACAAGGTAGGACACGTTGCTGCTGTATGCTTATCATACAGCAAAACAAACCCTTCAGGAAAATCTGACTATTCAAGATCAAATATGATTGAAACGGAAGTTAATGACGATAACAATCATGAAATTTATAAAGTAGGAACATCACCGGCCATTACTGATAAATTTATGGTTACAGTTGAAATTGAAGGGAAGAGTTTGAACATGGAACTTGATACAGGTGCAGCATTGAGTTCTTTGTCATACACCGATTTCCAAAAACTTAATATAAATAAACGCCTGTTCAAGACAGCTGTTGAAATGAGAACTTACATGGGGGAAATTATTAAACCAGCAGGAATCTGTTTTGTTGAATGCAAATATAAGAATTTCAGTTTTCATGGTAAGCTGTACGTTCTGAAACAAAATGTAGAACCGATTTTTGGTCGTGAATGGCTCCGAGAAGTTGAAATAGATTGGGCTGATATCAAATATGCTGAAAGTAATAATAACACATCAATTGAACTTGAAAAACTTCTCACAGAATTTCAAGAGATTTTCAAACCAGGAATTGGCGAAATACGCACAGAAAAAGGACATATACAGCTGAAGGAAGGAGCAAAACCAATTTTCATTAAACCACGTCAGGTACCTTATCCCCTAAAACAGTCCGTTGAAGATGAGTTACATAGATTGGAGAGCAATGGTATAATTTCTAAAGTTGAGAACTCTCAATGGGGAACACCTGTTGTTCCTGTTAAGAAGCCGAATGGAAACGTTAGACTTTGTGCAGATTATAAAGTCACAGCAAACAAGGTAATTCATGATGAGAACTATCCTATTCCACGTATAGAAGACATTTTTACACATATGAACAAAGGAAAAATCTTCTGTACACTGGACATCAGTAATGCTTACCTGCACCTTCAAATGGACGATGAATCAAAAGAGATACAAACAATAAGTACACATCTAGGACTTTATAAAGTGAATCGTCTCATGTTTGGGATTAAAGTAGCACCAGGAATTTGGCAGAGATTTATGGATAAAGTTTTGCATGGATTGGAAGGTACAGTATGTTTTTTTGACGACATACTTATCCAAGGTAGTAATTTCCAAGAAACTCTAGACCGACTGAAAAATGTCTTCCAAAGAATAAAACAATACAATTTACGACTAAATCGTGACAAATGTAAATTCTTCCAAAAGCGTGTTAAGTATTTAGGCCACGTCATAGACGAAAATGGACTTCACAAATCTGCTGAAAACACTGAAGCAATTATGAAAACAGAAAGACCTAAGGATGTGACACAGCTCAGAAGCTTTCTAGGCCTAGCTAACTATTATACTCGATTTGTTCCTAATATGTCTACCTTACTAGAACCATTGAATAGGCTATTGAGGCACGGAAAGAAATTCACATGGAATAGAGAATGTGAAGACGCATTTATGAATATAAAGACTGAGATAATAAGTGATCAAACATTAGTACACTACGATGCAAATGAAACATTGGTTTTAGCTACAGATGCAAGTCCAACTGGGTTGGGAGCCTGTCTATCACATAGATACAAGAACGGATTAGAAAGGCCAATAGCATTTGCTTCAAGAACCCTCACAAAAGCAGAACGAAATTACAGTCAAATCGACAAGGAAGCTGTAGGAATTTATTGGGGATTGAAAAAGTTTTTTGCACACTGTTATGGAAGAAAATTTATTTTAATTACAGATCATAAACCACTAGTTTCTATCTTTGACCCTTCAAAAACTTTACCTTCGATGACAGCATCAAGAATGTTCAACTATGCTCATTTTCTATCAGGATTTGATTACAAAATTGAGTACCGCAACACAGAGAAACATGCTAATGCAGACTTTTTATCTCGGTTCCCTACTACGAAGATATCTGAAAATTTAATAGATGACCATGAACAGTACATGATGAATCTAGTGGAAACAATGCCTGTAACAAGGAGAATGATTGAAGAGGAAACAAGGAAAGATGAGATGTTGAGAAATATATTGAACTATTTAAATACAGGAAGAAGTTTAAAAGTGCTTGGCTTAAATGACAATGAATTTTGCCTAATGAATGGCTGTGTATTCAGAGGAAATCGGATCTGCATTCCTTTATCATTACAAAAACAAGTTCTAAATGAGCTGCATGCCGGTCATATTGGTATGACCAAAATGAAACTGCTAGCTAGAAGCTACTGTTACTGGAGAAACATAGATCAGGATATCAAAAATTTAGTTGCAGTTCTTGTCAACAAAAATTAAACAATCCACCAAAAGAAACGATACATCCTTGGCAACCTGCAAGCAAAACTTGGGAACGCATTCACATTGATTTCGCAGGACCAATTGAAAGATGGAGCTATTTTATTGTGGTTGATGCTTACAGCAAGTGGGTGGAAATAATACCAACGAAATCAACAACTACTGATTGGTGCATCAAACAACTGGATAAACTATTCACAACATTCGGTTTTCCCCATGTCCTAGTTTCAGACAATGTGCCTCAATTTAAATCTTATACTTTTATAAAATACCTGGAAAGACACGAAATAATCCAAAAAACTATTGCCCCTTTTTGCCCAAAATCAAATGGTCAAGCAGAAAGAACCGTTCAAACAGTGAAGTCTCTCTTACATGCCGGAGCCGGAGAGGGAGGACAAACTGAAGACAAACTAAACATAATCTTGAAACAACTCAGGAAGACAAGTAGCTCAACCACTGGAGAATCTCCATACTTTCTGATGTTTGGGAGAAATGTGAGAACAGATATAGATCTGTTAACCGAACAAGGTTTTCAAGCACAGGAAGGAAATAAAGCACCAAAAAGAGTTTTCCAAAAAGGTCAAAGGGTGTTGATAAAAAATTACTCCAGCAGTTCAGAAAAAAATGGGTGTCAGGAATAATTGATAAAAATATTGGAAAAGTTTTTTTTTTTTTTTTTTTTTTTTTTGAGGATGAAGCCCACATAGGTCTTAGACCTGTGCGTGGGTAATGAGTTGGATGATGGTGATTTATGAGTTGGACCTACAGTTTTAGGTGGGTTCCGAACCACCGGGAAGTGATTTTCAGCAGAGAACAGTGTCTTTTTTGCTGGCCAATCTAATCGGTCACCGTTACAAACGGGACCTACGAGAACGCAGCTTATCTATCTGATATACCTTGTAAGGACAGAAGATGAAGTATTCAAAAGACATTGCGACCAGATAAGACAACTCAATTAGAGGGGGAGGATTGCCATATATCAGATGATTAGAATACATATGATTTTGCATTAGTTATAATTTATGTTGTTGACATAGGCGTAAATCGGGGGTGGCACGGGGTGGCAGTTGCCACCCCAATATATTAAAAAATACTACCTGTTGTACCTAATTAAAGAATCAAACCGTAAATATATTCGTATAACTTAATAACTATTCTCCATTTGACAGTATAATAGTTTTAAATAAAAATGTTATCATCTAGATTCTGTCATTTTTACTTTTAATCAAAAGTGGGAATTTTAAGTTACCGGGGGCCGGGTGGGAATTTTCACTTGTTTCACCTGGCAACACTGAGCCAAACACGCGGTTGTGGCTGGTTTGTTTGTTATGATTGTCAAGTATCCCAAGATCTAATTGTTTTCAGTACCGTATCTATCGTGTCGTGTTTGATGTTTATCAGTTTATGTTTTAAGAAAGATGTTTTAATGCCATCTACGACATCATGAAGGTAAGTTCATTTGATTATATAATAATGTATTAAACATCTTCGCTACAATAATTAATAACGTTGTTCTCACTCTGAAAAACCTAACCTAGATTTCCTAGATTAAAACAACCCTTTTTGGCCCGAAAACCCCTAAAATACGGGTTTAAATGTTTTGTAAAAAAACGTCTATAACGATTTTGATAAAATTTTCACCATTTGTGGCGTCAATAATGGTGGTTAATTAGACACCTCCTGTATGTCTGTTTTGTGGTTTATAAACATAAAATTTGGAATTTAGGTAGGTAATGTTACTAAAACCACACAACAAATACAAAAATATTATATAATATTATTTTTGGTACCGTTTGTTTTGCTTTTTTACCATCTGGGTCAAACCGTAAATAAATGCCGCCTCTCCCTATCCCCTCTATAGACTACTAGGCCTAATAGGGAGGGATTCAATTTTTTATCCCACTGTTTTGTTATAATCGTTTCTTTCTTTTCAGGCTCAACAAAAAGGGCAAAGTTCACTACTTAAATTTTTTGGGCATATAAACAAAAAACCTCGTCAAGATGAGGATAATCAGGCATCAGATGTTTCCAATATTGCCCAACCTTCAACATCCTTCGTGGAAGAGCTTCCCACCCCAGAAGAATGTTGTCCCCCTCCTACTGCTCCAAAAGACGTTCAAAAGCCAGACCCTAAAATTAGTAGCACCACTACCACACTTCCTACATATGCACGTGATCCATGTAATGATACATTGCTAGCAAAGAATCACATTAATGAGGGCCCATTTCAACCTATTTTGAATTTTCCAGTAACAGACGGGCGTAAATTTCGGCCCGAGTGGTATAAAATGTATCCATGGCTGGAATACAGCCCTTCAAAAGACAAGGCCTACAGTTTTATTTGTAGAGCTTTTTATCAAGGAGTGATGAATAAATCGGATGATGCTTTCACTGTGAATGGCTTTTGTAAATGGAAAAAAGCAAATCGTACCTTTGATAATCACAACCAATCACAAGTACATGTGAATAATACTGTAAAATTGTCTTCTTTTAAACAGTCTCAGCAAAGTGGCACTGTTATGGAAAAAGTTAATTGTCAATTTTCTAAAGATGTTAAAGAAAATAGAGTATACCTTCACTCAGTGTGTGAGTCATTAATATTTTGCGGTAAGCAAGGTATCGCATTAAGGGGTCATGCCGAAACTGGAGACTCTAAAAATAAAGGAAATTTTCTAGAGCTGATGGAACTTCGTTCTCACGACAGTGATGTTATCAAGCGCCTTTATACTCAACGGGAAAAGAATTTTCAGTATGTTGCTCCAAGATTCCAGAATCAGTTATTGTCCATTATTGGTGATCAAATTAAACATAAAATATCTTGCGAAGTGAAAAAAAGTCAAATTTTTGCTATAATTGCTGACGAAACTCAAGATATTGCAAAGCATGAGCAAGTGGCTATAGTACTCAGATATGTTGATGACGATCTAAACATTCATGAAGCATTTGTTGGATTTTATAGAACTGACAAAACTGACGGTGAATCTCTGGCAAATCTTTTGAAGTCAGTTCTCACATCATTAGATCTTGACATAAATAATCTTTGTGCACAATGCTACGATGGTGCATCTAGTATGAGAGGACCGTATAAGGGGGTGGCTTCAAGATTGCAGAAAGAAAACACAATGGCTATGTATATACATTGCTATGCTCATGTGTTAAATCTATGCATAGTGAGCTGCTGTACAGCTGTTCCTGCCATTAGGAATATATTTTTTGACCTTCAGAGCCTATATAACTTTATTGAACGGTCGTTTAAACGTCATGCTATTTTTGAGAAAATTCAAAAAAGTTCTCGTTCTTTCTTTGGGGGAACTACAACACTGAAGTCTCTGAGTGACACCAGATGGTACTGTAGAGTAGAAGCAGTTAGATCTTTACTTGATAACTTTGATGAAACCATCACAGCCTTACAAGAAATTGCTCAAGATGACCCTTCAGTTGGTGGTGAAGCCAATTCTCTTCTTAACAGAATTGAAGACTTTCATTTTGTATTTTGTCTTTTTTTTCTTATGAGAGTACTTACTCAATGTGACATTCTGTCTAAGACTCTGCAGTCTAGCAAAATCAACTATGCAACTGTAAGTGAAGTCGCTAAGAGTACAATCGAAGTGTTAACATATTTTAGAAGTGACTCTTTTTTTCAGCAACTGTGGGATCATTGCAGTAAATTAGCAGAAAACTGTGATTTAAAGCCCGCATCTCTCCCAAGGATCAGTAGAGTTCCTCAAAAGTTAGGTGGTGCTGGTGGCCCCAAAAACTCATTTAACTCAGTTGAACAGTACTATAGAGTTACAGTTGTTTATCCTGTAGTAGATATTCTTATTTCAGAGCTTAGAAACCGCTTTGCAGAAAATGACTTGACAATCCTTCATCACCTGTCAAGTATCCTTAGTGCAAACGAGCTGAATGAGCCTAGCGCCAGTGAAGTCTGCAAGTTTTACAACATGCCAAAAGACCAAGTTTTAGCTGAACTGCAATGTTTTTACAGCATGAAACCCATGAAGCAAAAGTCCTTTGATGAAAGAGTAACCGACTTTTTGGAGAGAAACTTAAAAGAAGCTCTTCCTATGGTGTTCTACTTATTTAGACTTCTACTTACTATACCAACAAGTTCAGCATCCTGTGAGCGGAATTTCTCCTGCCTAAGACGACTGAAGACTTACTGTAGAAATACCACCGGTCAAGAAAGGTTGTCATCTCTGGCCCTTCTGGCAATTGAGCGGGATGTGGTGGTGGACATCAACAAAGTTATAACCGAATTTGACTTAAAAGAAAATCGAAGGCTTCATTTCAAGTAAAAAAACTAGTAGATTTTAAGTGAATATTAAACAAAGAGTTTTAAGTGCTTTTTTAACCTCAAGTGATTTAATATGTGTACTATTCAACTATTTAAAGACAATAGTTAGTCAAATGTTCATATGTTAGTACCTATGATTCTTTTAGTGTATATTTTTAAAACATGTCAATAAACATAGGATATGTGTTTTTGAGTTAAAACTTTTTGAAAAGTCTTAAATTATTGCCTCATCTCTAACGAAAATGGGCTTTAAGGCTCAGGTTTTAAAGTAAAAATTGTGAATCAACAATAAGTTTGTAGTTGAAAACGTCTCTAAAAAGGCTGAAATGTACAGTTTTAAAACTAAACTATTCCATACCCCCCCCCCCACACCCGGGAATTCTCGCCACCCCAATGAAATCCTGAATTTACGCCTATGGTTATTGATAACAAGTCATTCTGTAATAAGTTTCAATACAAGATGGTTGATGAATTATACAGAAGTATTTCATTACCTATTTAAGACATAACATGTTGAATACCTTTTTTATTCATTTTTGAATTTTATCTACGGCCATGTCATAATGTATACATTACAGTTTCACAATTGATGCCAAAACAGCTGTCTTTTCGAAATGCTTTTTGAAGCCCGTTGCATAATGAGTTCATTATAGTACAGGTTCTACATTATAACACGGGTTCTGGACCAATCAGAAGCATTTTTGATGGAATCAATATCGTAATTCAATATTGTGAAACTATCAGCTGATTTGATCAAACTGCTAACTAAGCTGCTAACCTAACAATCTACTATAACTTCTCGTATTTGAGATGAGAGGTTAGGTATCTCTGACAGTCACAGGTAAAATGAAATTGTTTTAATTAAATGTATACTAGTGGTCTTAGATAAAATAGTGTATGCAACGATTTTATTTGGCCATTAAAGCACTCGTGAGATATTTATAACACTCGCATTCGCTCGTGTTCAGTGGCGTAACGTACACCCCCGCAGACCCCGTGGCGCGGGGGGGCCCGGAATGAAAATATATTTTTTCAAGAAATGGCCCGTGCCCAGACTGAAATAAAAAATTTTTTCCAAAAGAAATAAAACTGAAACACTGAAGGAAGAAAGAAAGAATGAATTGGCTAAATATCGTCAGGCCAATGTTTATTGTTTACTTTATCAATTAATTCCCAGATAGCAGATAATTCGCAGATAGTGAAGGAATTCAGAAGCAGGATGTTGTGACTTCGGGAATGGAGACATACCGAGGACAAAACACTCTTCAAACAAACTTATCTAGACTGTTATAAATCATGACGGCTATGTCTCCACAGTGCAAATATTAGAGGAAATTAATATTATTTTCCCATCGAATTCCTCAATGTATATTAGCATATACGAAGTAATGGAAAGTGGGGGAGTTGTGTAGAAATTAAAGTCAATATTTTTCTTCATACAGTATTTTGAATTCAGTCTCTTTTGAATCGTCCTGTTGGATACACGTGTCCGGTAAATTGGCCTAGAGTAAACCGTATGTTTATTCATTATTGAGTTCGTGATCGTGAATTTTATCATTTGGAGAGCATTTTTTTTTTTTCATTTCTATTCTATTTTTCAACATGCTGCGTTTATGGTATTGTGATGTTGTACGGTCATGCTTTAGTTATGTCTATTTTTTATCGACTAGTACATTTTTAAACAATATGCTCAGAAGGAATATTTATACCCTTGATATATCGGATAAATTACGTGATTATTGTATAAGTATGTAAATAATAGTTTTGGAACAATTGTCAGTTCTCCCAACGCAGTTGAATTTTTTTCTTATAATAGGATCAAGTACTGTATAAGTAGTTTACGTTTTCTATCTTCTGTCTCTTAAGAATAAATTTCTTAATTTTTTCTCTTTTCCTGACTTGGTAATTTCGCGGTAATTTAGATAAAATGCATTTTTATTAAAAATTGAATCTGTGTCCGTGTCTGCAAAAGTGGCGAATTCTGAGAGAACACATTTTCTGGGAAAAGGAGCGAAGGTGCTAACAAGGAGGATGTGAATGTGGATCCTATGGAAGACATCAATTTCAAGGTTTCTAGGTTTCAAGATTAATTATTTGTAATATAATCAACTCTCAACTATTTCCATCTTTCAGAAGCCCGCACGCTACAGCCCAAATCATTAGACTTGCCCCCCTTGAAACATGATTGAATTTTAAAATTTAATTTATAAAAAGGTGTTTAGTTCTTACATAATTATAACTGACCAGAAAATAATTATGCAAGTTTTTCAGGGAGGGGTGGCGGTGGCAAGGGTGAGGGGGGATATTTATATGATTTTGAGGGGCCCGGAATATCGGTTGCGGGGGGGCCCAACTGGAAAACGTTACGCTACTGCTCGTGTTATAACTTACTACATCTAACTCGTGCTTTAATAAGGGTCAAAATAAAATCGTTGCATAAACTGCTATAACACTATCAGTTTCATTCCCTATGCTACTTGGTAGGTACCTCAAAAATTTAATTCCCATACATGTAACACTTTGCTTAAATTTTTCTTTGTTGTGTTTTTTATTATAAAATTATTTATTTAATTTTAATAATCAATTTGTTTCAGGTGTTGTATTAATTACAACTCCTCAACAAGCTGCTCTACAGGTGGTGAGACGTGGTGTAACCATGTTTGAGAAGTTGGGTGTACCAATAGCTGGCATTGTTCAGAATATGAGCAGTGTTAAGTGTACTAGTTGTAGCTCAACTATTTCTCTATTCGGTGATGGTACTAAGAAAATGGCCAGTGATTTAGGTTAGTATTTGCTTGCACTCCATTACTGCTCTCTTATTATATGATATTTCGTATGAAGAGATTTGCGGGAAGTGATAACCGCGAGCCGTGGCAGGTATCAGTCAAATAAGATAAGCTACGAACTACTGGGCCCTATTTTTAAGGGTGGCCGATTGGATTGGACAGTAAAAAAGATTCTCAAGTAAAATTACTTATCGGCGGTTCGGAACCCACCTGAAAATGTAGCTCCAACTCATCACCACGCACAGGTCTGAAGCCTACACAGGCCTCATCTTCCAAAAAGAAAATAACCGGAAATTCACAATTCAAGGTGAAAAAATGTGATGGGTTCTTATTTGCTTCATATCAGAATCAATCCAACATATGTTGTCAGCTCAATTTTCATGGACAAAAATGTACAATTGTTCTAGGGTATTATCCTTAGAATAAGGTTTAGTAATGTTTTGTTGACTATGAAATTTTGTCAAAATCAGTGTTATACTGATCATTATTTCTTCCAACTAGTCATATCTTCGCAAAATTCCACTTTTTTACTTATATTATTAACTGGAAACTACTCTTGTTCCTATAGAAACTATCATCATGAACTTCAGTCGTCAACTTCCAATATTCCCATAGAAATCATATTTATTTCCAGTTCTGTTTAAAATGATAAATTAATTTAATTAGTATGCATGCATATGAGAGTGCAAGGACCCATGCTTGCCCTCTTAACGCAAAATCGTACGGTAATTATAAAAAATTTCATACAAAGAATAGAGCACAGACGGACGGACAACGGCACGATTTCAAGAAGGCCCTATCGGGTCCTTAATAAACAATGATTAGAAGGTAATGATGATGAATATGTGACGTATGAATATGAAAGTGGTGATGGTAATAGGTTGAATATCTTATGCAATTATTGATTTCTGTTGAAAATAACGTTGAGTTTTCTTGTTAGGTATCGATTTTCTTGAAGATATTCCATTGGATCCTCAAATAGCAATCTGTAGCGACTCAGGAACTCCAATAGTTATTTCAAACCCCGAAAGTTTACAAGTGAGTAATCTATTTGACTCTTGCAATTATTACTGACCAATATTATTTTGATATTCATTCATTGCAATCTATTTGACTTTTGCAATTATTATTAACTAATAGTATTTGGACATTCCATATACTTCATGAAGCATTAATTAATTTATAAATATTGTCACCGTTATTTTATTTGGGATTTTGGTAAATATATCAGATTCATATCTTGGCGGCTCTGGTGGCGCAGTTGGATGAAGTGTTTGTCTGTGATAAGATAAGGGCTGGCTTAGTTTCTTACAGCCTAGGGTTCGAATCTCATTCAGCCATGGATGTTTCTCATCATTCACCCACGCACAAGTCTCCGGACTCATGTGGGCATCATCCGCAATAAAAAAATCAGCGCAGTTGGTTGGAGCGCTTGTCTACGATAAGATAAGGAGTTCTGGCTGGCTTAGTTTCCTGCAGCTTTGGGTTCGAATCTCATTCAGCCATGGCTGCTTCTCATCATTCACCCATTCACCTCATTACCCACGCACAAGTCTCCAGGCTCATGTAGGTATCATCCGCAACAAAAAATATATCCCTATACAGTCAGTGCAAATTTCTATTATACCCTATAAGTTAGCTGTCAGTATTTTTTTATTTATTACGAAACACAATCAAGTAAAGATACAACAGGCACAGCCCACTACTGCTTTCTTTACAAATTTTCAATTGAATAATCCAAATTTTAGGTTACGTTCAAGTTCAACTAGAAATTTCACTTTGAAGTACAATTCCTGATTCTTTCCAAAACTTTAATATTAATTTAGATGTTCACTTTGAAAACGAAGCACTAAAACTGTTCAATAACCCAAAGAAAGTGAATATAATTTTGAATTTTGTTCGAGATTTTAGAGCCGAAATGTAGAAGTCAAGACGATTCAATCACATCATTTTGTTTGTAAGATAAGAAAAGCAATAATAATTATTCAATTACGGATAATGTTTGAATGAAATAACCGTAATGTTCACTTGGAAAACTTCCTGTTTGAACCATTAGTTTTTAGCTGTTACAATTTAATCTACCTAGATGACATCAAACCAATTGTTTGGAAATAGCATCATAGTTTATGGGTTTGTAGGAAAACTCGTTCCAAAAAGGTCCAGAAATACTGCCGACTATAAGAGTCATGGTAAATACACACTATTTTGCAAAATTTTGCACTGGAAATTAGTCGGCCAGGCATTTATCTGTACAGTGTCGCATTACAAAAATAAAATATCAGACTGGTTGTCACCATTATGACGAGGAATTTTGGCGTTCGCTAAAGTCTAAATACACCTGATTTTCCTAATTCCTTTCATCTCTATCTCTTATCTTTCTCTTTTTAGCTCCTGTTGTTTGTTTTTCTCTCATTGTATAGGTTTTTGTGTGAGATTTTTCTGTGTGCTCGGTGTGTGGGTGTGTAAGTGATTTGGTGCGTGTGTGTGTTTCTTTATTATTTTTTCTTTCTATCACTTTCTTCTATTCCGCGGTTCCCTGTTTCTGTATTTATTATTTTTTAATCAATCAGTTAATACCTAGTTTTACTATTTGCTCTTCTCCTACTCTCGACCCTAAAACAGATACCTGAGGTCCATATGGGCGATTCCTATGAATCAGCTTTGTTCTTTCTCTTTACTTTTAGTGATTATTTCCCCCCTATTCATACTATTCTTAGCTGCAGTAACCAGAAATTTTACTTTATTTATCATTTAAATGTAAGAATGTTCTTGGATTTTAACTTACAATGTAAGAGCTTATTTTTTAAATAAACTAAAACTAAGCTGTTTCATGCTCGGAGACCTTGTCTAAATGTATTGGTTATTTATTTTTTTCTTAACAATCATAATTTTGTTTTGAATTCCTAAATCACACAGTTTTCTTTTTATAGAGTGCTTCATATTTGAGATTGGCTGAGAAAGTTGCTGCGTTTATGAAGAATCAGGAATCGAATCGCCATGAGACAACGTAATGAATTTTAACGTTGTGATTTAATCATTTATTATCGCTATCATAATTTATAAACCTTGAAATTTCATCGGTAACTTCAAACAGAACAAGACATAATGTTGTTTACATCAATTTTGTAATTGCTAAGCATGTTTCAGGGATAAAATAACTGTAAAACAGTTAAACTGATGTAACAGTTAACTTCATCCTCCTATTTACATATTATGTTTAGGATTGTAATAGTAGTTTATGCAACGATTTTATTTTGACCCTTATTAAGGCACGAGTTAGATGTAAGTTATAACACGAGCGAATGCGAGTGCCTTAATGGCCAAATAAAATCGTTGCATGCACTATTTTATCTACGACCACTAATATACATTTAATTAAAACAATTTCATTTTACCTGTGACTGTCAGAGATACCTAACCTCTTATCTCAAATATGAGAAGTTATAGTAGATTGTTAGGTTAAAGCAGCTGGTGTACCAGTTTGATCAAATCAGCTGATAGTTTCACAATATTGAATTACGATATTGATTCCATGAAAAATGCTTCTGATTGGTCCAGAACCCGTGTTATAATGTAGAATCTGTACTATAATGAGCTCTTTATGCAACGGGTTTCAAAAAGCATTTCGAAAAGACAGCTGTTTTGGCATCAATTGTGAAACTGTAATGTATACATTATGACATGGTCGTAGATAAATAATTAAGAGGAAGGTTTACAAAATCAATTGTAATAAGCGGCTCACTACTCAATTATTTGTGATACTGTCTGTGTAGAAAATATTATGCATTTTCCTCTAGTACGTTATAATCTATATTGTATTTTTTTGTCTTTTAAACTAGTCTATTGTAATAAATGTTGAAATTTTAAAACAGGAAGTGGATTAGCATTACTTATTGTTAATTAGTTAATGATTTTGAACTTGAATACGGTATTTGTTAGTACTCACCTATTACGTTATCATCGAATAATGAAATTTGCTACTCGATCGACTAAGTAAAAATTCGAAAGTGTTGAAACATCTGCTTGATAACCTAATTCATTGTAAATAATAACGATAATGTCTAAAAGGATATCTTGAATAGTAACTTCAGAAAGACAGACGAAGATCATTTATTTACTTTAATTTTAAACTGTGATTTCTCTGCAGATACATTTCTGTAGTTCTCTTTCAGTTTTTGTAACTTGTTATGTAGTAACTTTGTTAAGTGCGCTTTTAGTCGCATCAATGATGTTAATAAAATTTATGACGTTTATTATTGTATATGTATTTATTTCTTTCCTATTTCCATCTTTTGTGCTGAATTTATAAATCACAGCATGACGGACATGATTAAAAGGGGAGTTTATCGAAAATTGGGATCATTCATATCAACATCAGCAATAAGAAGAGAACAACTCCAGCTAAGTAAAAATTATATGGTGTTATCGTACCAGCCGCACTGACCCGCAGTAATCGGTTAGGGTGTTTATCTATCTTTAACTGACTGCTACTCCTGCAATGTTTGTTAGGTACTGATAAGCTATAATCTATAAAATGCGAACAGATTCTAGGCACAACGCTTTAAATGGGTTGGCTAATCAGAAAGGCTTTGGAGAGAAACTGATTAACTTCCATTAACTCACATACTTTTCCGGTACTTCTTAATATGGGCCTGATATTGTTACGGTAAACGGTAATTATTGTATTCTCGGGCTTATTTCTCGAAACGAGGTGCAGTATCTTATTTCATTGTTGGAAAGATCTTCCCTTTACTGTCACCGTAAGGTACCGGTAAAAACAGTTTACACTCTGAGCTTGTCTAAACTTGACCCAAATGTTTTTGTAAAAATGTGCAATTCATTGAAGCACTCAGATTTTTCGGAATGGAATTATGTCTGAAGTGATTCAACTCAAAGGTGGTACGGTATCTTCTTTGTATTGGTGTTGGCAAAGTTGGGACTAACGAATAAAGTAACTAGTTAGTTTGTTGACTAACTTATAACTCCACTCGTTAGGTTTTTAATCAATAAATTCTAAATGTAAATAGTTAGGAAAATGAGCCACGAATAGAAATTCTGACAAGTTAGATTTATACTCAAAAACCTATTTTGAAAAGGACTTTTTTGGTCACCAAATAGCGGAACTTGAACAATGACTGTTTAGTCGGAGTCGGTCCGTTATGATTTCTTGAAATAACGATAAAAAGGAAAGTGCGCTCAGCTCAAGGAAAAGTTGCTATGCGTGGGCCTGGAATAGAATGTTTGGGGGGTGGGTGTGCTGGGGTTGTTGCATTTTCTAACTGCCAGTTACATATTCCTTTCCTTCATATTGATTTATGTATATATTAAAAGATATTTTCATTTTATGTTGAATAAAATAAAAACACAATTTGGATATTTTATTTAACAATGCCTGGAAAATCTTTAAAATAGCAGTACGGTAGAATGCAGTTTGGTTCAATTTCTCTAGTTGAAGTAAAAAGTGACTTATTTTTAACTTTATTGAAAATATGCTTTATTAGGCGGAGTTATTCAGTTGGGATTTCTCCTGACTTACTTATAACTCTACTCACTTTCTTTTTTAATTGACTAATTCAACTTCTATCAATTACTTCATTAGACTGATACATTGTCACAAGTCTGGGGGTTGGTGATTATTGTGGTACATATTTTCGACTGTCGTCATTTTCAATCTCAATCAAATCCTCTTGTTTCAATTATAAATGTGGTTGTAGCATCAGTCTTAGGCCAAAAGCTCACTGGATGGGATATTCAATTCAAAACATTGAACTGAATCACTTTGTTGTATGTGCAACAAATGACTATAGTTACTACTAACTTAATTAATACTCATTATGTGACTGGGATTCAAAATAATACTCTTGCCCTATGTCATCTTCACTAGCGAATCTAGGAGTAGCGCAGGGTCACCCTTGTTTAATTGGATTTAAAAATACAACGTGTTATCACACATACAGCTTCGAAGCAGGCATTATTGTACTTTTAGTTACGGTAATTTGACGATTATCTAAGCTTGCATTCATAGTTTTCAAGTTGGAAAACAAAATTGATTTGAATTTTCAAATTGGTTCCTCAACACAACGCATACTCTAATATTTTAACGCTGTAGTTTCTGTCATATCACGGTATCAAACGATTATAGGGTCAAGAAAAACCATAATAATCAGTTTTTGTCACGGAATAATTCACTATTATTTGATAATTTTAAATCAGTATGAGATTGGCGGTGTATCAACAGTACCAACACTACAACTGCTAAGTTATTGAACTCGCAAATATTCACGCCTATTGATTTTCTTTATACTCACTCCGAAGTATGTTGTTTTGAGTAGTCATATTTATCAATTTCAATAAATTTTATCATTTCATTGATGCATTTGAATATTAAACACAATTTCTGGTTATTTTCGTAACGATTCCGAGCTTGCTGAAGTTTGCTCCAGTAGTTGCTGTGTGTATTGTGCTGCCATCTAGAATTCAACTCGAGTCTACCTATATCACAAGCTGAGAAATGGATTTCGAAGGTAGTATCAAATCAGTCGTTGTTTTACTCGCGTGCTGGTAGTGTCCGGGCATTGAGCAAAGTACAGTGTTCAACTACAGAAAATTATGAGCTAGTTATCACTAGCAGAACTTCAACATAACTTGAAAGGACGTCCATTTAACTCTCAACCAACGGCCATGAGACGCAATGTTAAAGTGCTGTTAATATTTTCAATGTTATGGATGTTTGTGATAGTGTATTATCTCCAGTCTTCCAGAGATGATAAGGTAACCTCAACATCAAAATAAATAATTATCTACTTTACACATTCATTCAACTCACAATTCTTATCATATCATTTATTTATATCAAAGATTTCTAAATCCTCTATTGATTTTCCGAGGGACTTGACTATATAATGTTGTTTTAAGGTTAGGGCTTTTGGGAATAAGTAAACTTTATCAAGTGAATTAATTATTAATATTTTTAATTAAACGGGTATTATTGAAGCTAATTTTGATGCTATAATGTTTAAACGATGATCTTTATGAGGAAGAATACTCCTTAAAGAAATAATTCCTGCTATTAACTGAAAAATTCAATAATTTTCATAATGAAAGATCGAAACACGATACACAACGTAAATTTTTGTAGTGGGATCGAAGTGTAAATGCAGGGGTGGTCTTTGAGGAGGTCAAAGACCATTTTTATGCGATACTTGAAACTTGCCATTGAATGGTTGGAAATCACGTGAATGGTGTACTAGGCCTACTGAGCTACTGTATCAGAGCCCCTCCTTACCATCAGGTAAAGGTGCTAATGTATTGTATATTATTCCTAGTGTACTGTATATTATTAATCCTCATATCAATACCGAGTCGGTCCTCTCTCCCGGAGAGGCGTTAATATTGGAAATGCTGTGAATTGTATAGTTATAGACCTGCTGTTCAGGCCCCCTAGTTTGGTCTCTGGGGGCCCCATGCCAGGAGTTCAATTCGGAGATCGGGCCAATTTTCAAGTTTTTGGCCTTTTTCTCCTTGGCGGGGGGTCCCAGCCTATTATATACGGGTCTGATACAATATTACAGTACTGTACATTGACTTCTCTTACATTTACATTCTGTCTGGATCATCATGGTGTGCTCTCAAATGAATGTCTTGGTGATCCTAAAAGTACTAATAGTAGTCAACCTCAGACATTTAACCCAAACATTTTTTTCGAGGGGAATAATAGTTTTTTAAAATATTCGGGAGGAAAGTATTGCCTCAATCCTCATGAAAGACAAAAATGCTGTTTTCAGTGTTATTTAAACATTTCAATGGAGGGTGTGTGGATAAATCACCCTTATCTTTCTTCGGTTTGCGTCTGGTGAACTTCATTCATGAACAGAGCAGACCAAAATTCATATAATGGGTTTAGAGTTTAGAGCAAACTCCAAAACATCTTTGAAAACTACTTTGATCTGAGAAGAGTTGACTGGGTTTGCTTGTTAAACCAGTAGTTCCTCGTGCAATTCCGGGCTTGGTCTGATATTATTCCTGGCGCTAATAATTCACCCTTGATTACATTTTTTTTAGCTCATATGAGATTCATCCGCTGAAAATACTTTTTTAAAATAATAATTGTGTATGAAGTTTTAGGACATCCACTTACTCATAATGATTTTAATACTGAATTCTGTATCATAAATCAGAAAATTGGTCAAGGTCCATAAGAAATGTAGATTACAACCTATGATCCTAACCTTGGGATAAATAATAATAATTGAACCTCTCTACTTGCGTAGGCTTTAGCACATACATTATGAATCTCCACCTATTTATTGAACCGGTGATGTAAGCTGTGCTCAGCTTTTGCATTATTTTTCGATGACTGATTATGCATGCTGGCAGAAGAAAAGGGCCTTGGGAGTGAGTGAGAGAGCCAAAGGCTTCTTCTCTTCTTCACGCTGTACCAATCAGCCTACATGTTCATAATAATGGCTTCTGCTGGGATGAGAGCTGTCTCTCCAGCGATGCGAAGGGGTCCCGTTTGAATGAGCGAGTATGGGAAAAGACCACTTGCTTTATTAGGCATCTGCTGCGTGCACGCTCACAACACTAATAATCGCCATTGTTTAGGACCAGTCTTTCTTCCATATTCATGTGCTCGAATTTCAAGTGCATCATGAGTGCGTATGGATTTACACTGAATGGAACAAGCCTCATTTCTACGTTGAATATGATTGTAATGATCAGTTACCACAGTACTGCAATATCGTAGAATTTGAGAAAAATATACAAAACGTATTGTAGTAGGCCTACTCTACAGCCTATATAAGTGAAACGTTTTTTGGAAAATTTTGTGTAATTTGTTATCAGAAATACCATAGATTTTTTGCTTCATTATACATTCGTTAGCAAAACGATCATTGTAAATTATCATTGTAGATGTGGTGATTTCACAGCCTTCCTCCAAAAGTATTGCTTTTATTCATGATATAGCCTATTACCACAATTTTTTCTCTTTTTTCGGAGGATGAAGCCCACATAGGTCTGAGACCTGTGCGTGGGTAATGAATTGGATGTTAGTGATTGATGAGTTGGACCTACAGTTTTAGGTTGGTTCCGAACCACCGGGAAGAGATTTTAAAGCAGAGAATAGTATTTTTCTGGCCAATTCATTCGGTCACCCTTACAAAGAACGCCCAGGAGTTTCTTATCTTATCTCTGATTGAACAGATACCTGCTACGGCACTCTGGTATCACTTCCCTTTAAATTATATGATTTTTTATTAATAATTATTGTTATGTTGTAACTCACAAATTCGGTAGATATTGAAGATGCATCTAATTAATTTTGTTAATGATTTTTGTGCCGCTCTTTCAAAAGTCAAGATTATTTGACAAATTGTCATTATACTGCACTACTAATTTATCCGACATTCAAACTTTTCTGGAATAGAAACGAGTTATAGAAGTTTATTTATTTTTGAGTGTAGGATATATTTCAAAAATTCGTGATAAACGATGTAAGAAGGATGTAATATAAGGCGATCACAATGGCACAGCACCTCCACCCGTTCTTCCTCCAAAACCGGAGCAATACCTTTTTAGCGACAAAGAAGGAAGCAAGGAAACGAAAGTGGTCTCGAAGAGATGCTTGAGAACCTGATTAGAAGTGGGCAATTTATTGAGGAAAGAGCGCCAGCGCCTGCCTCTGCTATCGGATCCATAACGGTCCATCAGTTTCTCCATTTCAATATTCCATTTTATTGTGGCCAACTCGATGAAGCAAGCGGCGTCCAACCTTTTTCTCGTAGCCTAAGTTATGTGGAGTGGCCGCTCAACTCAGCGTACAAACAACCTCTCCACAACGGCACAGCTCGGCCGTGAGAAAATTCACCGAACAAAGAATCGTCCCAGGTGCATTGTTGAGATGTTGTTGTATGCCTTTAGGAAAAAATTGGCTCACTACTGTATTTCATCAAGTACATAGCCTTTGGCAAAACTACTCAATTTATCTTGAAAACGCCCGGAAGAATGGAGAATTGCCATCTTGTGCTAATATCCTGAAATCTGGAATCTGTTCAACTTTTCGAGGGTCTCATCCCTTACCGTTACTACACCGGAGTGATTTGTAGCGTTGAAATCGGACAGAAGACTCAGATGTGCAAGTGCATTGGAAAATAAAGAAGATAGTAGTGCTCGTGGATGGTTTTAGACTTCTCTAATCCATATGTGCGGAAAAAGAAGACCGTAGCTATACTAAACGCAAATAGAAATGGCGGGTGATGACGGCACCATCTGTTGGTAAATTTCAAGCAGTAAAAAAGTTCGTTCGATCTATTCTGCTTTGTGTTTGTTTCCATTTGAAATGCCATCATAACTATAAGCAATGAAAGTGAATTACAATAAAAATTAAAAAATAGAATATTTACCAAAAATAAGGAATAAAGACGAGTAGCATCAATTTAAGCCTTTGCTGAATTCTTGTAATTGGACAAGTGACGAGTATTTGTTTGTTTTTCTCTAACACGTAAATAAAACCTCATTTTAAAGTCATATGATTGATACATCTCCAATATTTAGAATAAACATATGAAATTTAAAGCTTGATATTACCAACACCACCAACAGATGGTGCCACCATCACCCCTCACCCGCCAGTACTATTTGTATTTATTTTAGTAGTAGACTATTCATTGAGAATGAATCATTAAAATTGAGCCAGGTCGTCAGGAAGATTGGTCAGGGTGGTGATTGGTCATGCGGTGAGCGTGGTGTTTAAGTGATCGTGATGTTCAGTCATGACCGCTCAAGACTGCGCTTGGATGGGTGACCGTGCTTCAATGACTTGATGTTACAAGCTTTATACCTGGTGGTTCGGAACCCACCTAAAATAGTAGGTCCACCATGTTCCCCGTAACATGGCACAAACGGCGAGGTGGAACTACCCGTAAGGGTCTCCCCACCATTAAAAGCCATACGCTTATATAGGAAGAACTTATTTTAAGGTTAGTTCTCATAGCGACGTATCGTCCAGTGAAAAAATGTGAATGACAAGTAAATACGTCACTTTTCATTTGCGCTGGGAAACTATATAGTCGTAGATACATTTATTTGTGCTAAGGCACAACATTTTGCTACCTGACTAATAACTCAACAATAACTAACAGTGCTTGCACAGGGGAGCACCCAATATTCGATTACCCCTCAAACTTGAATGGTGGTATTTATGCTGATTAGATAGATCTAATCTATCATAGACTACAGAATGCGATTGATTTTGTGACGGTGATTGTCATCCAGTATTGCATCCTCCACTGTGCTAGCGCCTGTCTTCATCTCAAAATGAACAGTCCAAAGAGAATTGAAGAAAATAATTTTATTCTGCCGTAATGCAAACACCCTATATAATAAAGTATTGAAAGTTTTGATCATAATAACGATCATAGATGAATCATTAATAACTATCATGTAGAATCAATAATAACAAAATAACCATCAAAGAAATTTACAATAGAAAAAACTACAGAATAAAACTTTATAAACGGGAAGTTATACCAGAGACAAAACCTCCAAGAGTTGGAACAAAATGGAGTGAAGAGAGAAAAGCTGAATTCGCACAAAAAATGAAAAGCTGGTGGGCAGACAAGAAGAACAAGTCCAAAAAATGAACCATCTTTACTCAGCGTCTTCCACTGTGGGAGTTTTACGTCTAATAATAATGGTAGTCGAATATATCGTATTCGTGATAGTAAAATGTTCAGAGTTTGTCAAGAATTGAAACTAGGCTTATTGTCTTGATGTCTCTCAATAGGCTAATTTCGGACGATATTGCAAAAATGGGTTCTCTCATAATTTTTCACACATCCATAGAAGTTCATAAAATGGACAAGTGAAAAGCTGTTTGTAGTTATCGACACTAGATTTAATGGTGTTTCTGTCGATGCCCGGCGGATATTTGCTCGGTCTTCTTTTTTTGAAAGTAGAAGGAAGAATAAAGGGCGTGCTGCTATCTAAATTGCTCCAAATCCTCGTTCCTCAACGAAGTGAAGCTGCTAGAGAGGATCAAAGGCTGTCAGTTTGCGTTCATCCCTTCCTCTTTCTCCTTAGCTGCCAGGATCCACCTCACCGACCCATGGGTGTTTATCCAGGAAAGCACTTTGAAAGGCCAGGCCAGCTTTGCGAAAATAGTAGTAGTGCTGCTTTGAAAAAGGCCCCACTAACTCGTGATTGCTGAAACGACGACGAACTTAGGAACTCAGGAACTTAGTTGATCGACGTTAAAATGTTTATTCAACGTAGTAGACGGACAGCACTGACCCCCCCCCCCCCCCCCCCGGGTCCCTAATGCCGCCCTTTGCAAATACATATCCACGAAATTGCTTTACGTAACCAAAATACTCGAAGTAAATTGGTGAGCGAAGAAAACATCTTTTTATACTTCAAAACGTTTAATTTTTATCGCTAAATGTTATTCGTGTAGTAGATATTGAGATTGATAATGGTGTAACAACTGAAACTAGTATATCACTGTTTAAATTAATGTGATTGTGACTACTTCAAGTCGTATTATTCATTATAGTAGATATTTCCTAACTGAATCAGCAAATGAAACTTGAAGATATTATGCTTGCATTCATTTCTGTAATGATAAAACTTTACGATTTTAACAGTTATAGGTCTTTGGCTAACATTAATAAATAAACTGTCAGTTTTTGTGGAATCTAAACAACTGAGTTGTTGGAAGAAGCAAATAAGGAGTTGAGCTATGATGATAATTTTTATCCCACGTGCAGATTCAAGTGATCTCAACAAAACTGGACAGTACCATCATACGAATGGAGAGATTCTTCCAATGTAGTAATAATGTGAAATGTATCGAGGGTTGAGAAATTGAGAACTTGAAATATTTATATAATGATAATGTAGAAATTATTGCTATGACAGAGAGATTTGGAGTATTCTTGCTTTGTGCTGTCAAAGGTGACGTTCGAAATCTTTAGCATGACCCCAGGGAGGATTATATAATGAGTTTAAAATTACCATCCCCCACTTTCAAATTGCGAACGCCATTTTCTTGCTACTAGCTTTGCTGCCCTTCAACCCTTGGTTTCACTTTAAATATGTTTATTGTTCCAATAATTTTGGGTTTCTTGATTCAAACATTGACTTGTACTATCTTCTTAAAATACACAAATATTAGAGCAATTAAAAATAGTTATTCATTTTTAATTGGTAGCTTGGGATTTAGAATAACACAACGATGAAACCTATTAACTATGGTTCGCTATTCCAATTCTATCAAACTATATTCCTGTAATATTGAATTGTTATTTTCAATATCATTTGTCAAAAATGGGTTGTTATTCGTAAAATTTATGTGTTATTATTAGTGAAAATGGCGTTTGATTAATAATTAATTTATGCTGCTGAATTTTCAATAACAGATTTTTTCTAATGCAGTTGATGGGAATTTGGACTGGCTGAATTAGAAATACTGCTTAGACCAATTTTCTAGTCTTCGAAAGATTTATTTCCTCCTTCTTTGTGATTCTGGTGTACAGTGTAGGAAGTAATTTCATTTTTCCATGAAAGATGATTTTCATTTCAGAGAGCATCTCTTGGATTTTTTACGTAAGGTAATTATATGAAATCCTAAGCTATTGAATGAAAATAATGCACTATAATTTACCTGAATTGTTCAAACCTATTTTCGAACGAAGATGGTAAGGCCTTGAGGAGTTTTATCACTTTACACTTTACTGTCATGCTTCCTGAAAACAGAATATAAATCATCTTCGAATTGGTGTTGTAATTTGAGTTTTTCTGTAATTGGCTTCCTCAAAACCTACTGCCGATGACTGAAGAGTCACTCGCAGCTGAATGGGCTAAATAACCAATTCTTCACTTACTATTCTTTATAATTAATGTTTATCAACAGAAGACATTTCTCAAATTGTCACTTCCATTGTAACAAATCCATGAACTTCCATTTGCGTATTCTTTCTGTTTCATTCAAAGATGCTAATATTGTTTTGATACGCCATGCATTTAGAAAAATAGGCTAACTATTTAAAAAATAATTATGTAATATAGAACATAGACGTCGTCGTTTTCTTTCAAGGATAGGCACCTGTTCCGACTTCAAACATTTTCCCATCTTTTCTTGACCTGCCGATACTTCTTTTAACTTCTGGCTTGTAACAGATGACTGCTCTGGGAATTCTACAGATATCCATTCTCTCAAGATGTTCTCTCCAGTGTTGACGATTCTCTTCAACTCTCTGAAGTATGGAGAATATATTGAGCTCTCTTCGTATTTCTACATTATAAAGTTTGTCCTCCCTGGAGCATCCCTTCACTGATCTTGAGAGATCTATGAGATTATCTCTGCTGCTTGTAACCGACTCCATTCCTTCTTCTTTGGTACCCAGGTTTCTGAGCCATACAAGAGTATAGGGACGGCCATAACTTTATAGAATTTAAGCTTCGTTTCTTTTCGAGCTTTATTTCTTCAAGTTCTATTAATCAATGGTTTCACATATGGCCTGGAATTTATTAATCATAATATTCAAGTCTTGATCTTCTTCGTATGTGATATCGCATCCTAAATACTTGAAATGAGATACCTGCTCCAGGACTCAATCATTAAGAACTATTTTTGACCTTACCGGAGACTTTCCCAGAAAAGCCATCACTTTAGTTTTGTTGAAGGAGATTTTCATATTGTTTTCGGCACTGAGGAGGTTGAGTTCATGTAATGAATGCTCTTTGCAAATCGTCTTCATTGTTCTGTAATATTACTTGATCATCTGCAAACCATAATGAATTGACAACAATATCACATGTTTATTGTTTACCTGGCCGTATTTTCTGCTTCCAGTTTCTACATAGATCATCAGCGTAAATGTTGAATAACGTTGGGGAGAGGGGGCAACCTTGTCTCAAACCAATATTAGTGATACTTTTCTCCGTATGGAAGCCTGAACAGTCCAGGATTATCTTTGTTCATAGGTTATTTGATCAAATATGAATTGTCAATTCAATCTTTTCACTAATTCTTTCCTCTCTTTTCTTTTCTCATGTTCTCTATCTCTTCTATCTCCCTACTCTATCTAATTCTTGCACATGTTTCACATATTGTTCTACAAAGTTACTAAATGGTATAGAGCTTTTCTAAATTATAACAATTTTGAAGAAACTCAATTTAAATTGTTAAATTTTTTGTGTTGTAGCATCTGAAAGCATGCAAATCGATAATGACGATTTATTGCACATAGACATGCTATACAGAATAGAAAATTTCGAATTATATAAATTTGAAGTTAATCTGTTTTGTCCCTGTTTAAGAAAATGACATCATTCAGAAAACTAATTAGAAGTTTTTGAAACTATTAATTTATGCTCATTAAACAATCAATTATTATATAATTTGATACAATTTTAATATAATTTGATACAATTTTAATGTAATTTGATACTATTTTAATATAATTTGATACAATTCTAATATAATTTGATACTAACTATTAATTCGTATTAAGGCAATCATGCTATGAAGAACAATATCAAGTAGCCATCAATTTATAAATATCAATCATTCTTTAAATTCGTTTTTCATTGTTCATAAATATTTTATACAACTCAAAAAAGTACAAGGTGTTTTGCAAGACATTTCGAAAATGATCATTGAAGGCAAAGGGCTGAAAGTAAGTTATTAGTTTGAATAAGTAAAAGAACTTCAGTGAATAAGTAATAGAAATACAGTGAATAAGTACCAAATTTGCAGAGTTTTATGATTTAGTCATTCAGCAGCATGAAGATGAATTACTTCGGGGTAGAGAGCAGTATTGAATAGTCTTGTCTTGAATTCTATCTAGAGTAAAGATTGAATTATAAAAATCTCATTAGTTCACACAAGTTGAGCAGCCTATTTCACTTGGCATGTTGAGCTGAACGGTATCCCTTCCAATTTGCTTATTTTCTCCGAAGAAATCTTGAAGATCTTTCAGAATCACAAGCTGTCCTCAAACTTTTCTTCAGTGAACTTTTCAAGCGCGTTGAGTGAGAAAGAGACTTGGTGAGAGAGAGAGTGTGAGAGAGGGTGAGTGAGCGAGTGTGTGTGTGTGTGAGAAAGTGGGAGTGAGTGGGAAAGAGACATCATCGTTCTTCCCCCTGGGCTAGTCTGTGGAAGTTTTAGTTGAGCTGAGAAAGAAAAGAAGTTAAAAGTTTGGTTTTACCGGCTCAGCATGAAACCTGATTACAGTATACTGAAAACTGTCTAGAAGATTCATCTACAACCAGCAACAAAGAAACTTCAAGAAAATTTCCAATGCATTAGAATATTGATGGTTTGCTCTCTTCAGAATTAGTTCATCAGGATCAAGCTAAAAGGTCTGTTGGTAGACGATAATGAACGCACGGCTAGGTTTTACAGTTTTCGCTTCAGATTTTTTCCTTAGTATAAGACTTACCTCATGTTTAATAATTTAGTCTCCTCCGGCTAATATAGTATACTATAATAATAATATTGTCTTTGTCATACCGATGTCATTACTGAGAGTTTTCTTTATACGTTTTTTCTCTCTGGTGTCTCTTGTTGGTCTCGCATTTCTCATAGATAGATGATCCTCCTCAAATAATTAAGCCTTTTTTCTCACTTTTTTTGTCTTTTTTCACTCTTTTTTTGGCTGTAATGTCTTTTTCTCTTCAATATTTTTTTTTAATTTGTCTTTTTTTCTTCTATATAAAATCCTACCGATTCAGACTCTTCTTCGCACACAGGCACTGTAGCCCATGTGAAGAATATTTTTTTCTCTAACTTATTGTCATTACCTATGCACTTGTTTTTTAAAGAGGAAATAAAGAACAATTCAACAATTCAATTTAATCTTTAGCGGACTTATGGAATGTGCGCTTTTTAAAGTGTTTATGGCATTCGTTTACAAGATAATGGCCCTTGAGTCTGTCCTTTAATTTATTATCGGTTAACATTTGTCACAATAAATAAATAAACATGGCTGACCATTATCACAGAATAGATACTATTTAGTATGTATTCTGTATGCACAGATCTACAGTTTTACATAAATCTCCAGATCCTACCTACGCATATTAATTTGTACCCGGGAACTATAGTTTTAGGTGGAATCCAAAAGGATTTTCGAAAAAAACAATATTTTAATATTGTTTTTTCGTAAAAAACGTAGTGTTTGGATTTAGTGTAATGGTAGAGCAACGAAATATTGTGAAATTTCACATTAAAATTGGAAAAGCTGCTATTGAAACTTGCTTTTTTAATATTGTTTTTCGAAAATCCTAGTGGTTTGGATTCCACCTAAAACTATACTTTCCGGGTACAAATTAATATGTGTTGGTAGGATATGGAAATTTATGTAAAACTGTGTTTAAAATCCACGTCTAACTTTCCAAAATCATCTCGCTCGCCAATCAAACCCGTAAATTTTGGTTACGGTACTTCAAGTTCTGTAACTGTCTCCTACCTGTAGCATCATAAAAGTTACTTTAAGAGTAAAAGATAGCTGTGACTAGGCTAACAATAATGGATCGGTAATCGCAGGTCATAAATAGAGCGAGTAGGAACATTAAGTAGAAAAACGTTCATTATTTTTCTTTTCAAGAAAAATCTTGCAAAATGAGTGGCAGGAAATGAAGGGATAATATTCGGAACTGTTGAATAATCTTTTAAAGGAAAGTTGGTCGAAGAGTTAGGGTCCATCAAAAGACCATAAAAACTGTACCTTTTTTTACGGCCTCTTTCGACATCGTTGCATATTTCATGATGCTTTGTTCTCCAGGGGGTAATTTTCATTATTAGCTTCATTAAATTTTTGTGGCCAGTCTTCCAATAATTACAAGCCTCCCATCCTACTCGTCTGACGTGAATATTCGATTGTCGCGTTTTAAATTTCATCACTTTCTAATATCGATGCGCGAGCAGGAATATATCAAATAATTGATAATTCATCGGAATATTGGATGTAGCAATATTGGTTTACAAGCTATGTGAAACCAAAATCTAAATTTAAATTCACTTCATTGACATAAATTATTACAATAAAGCTATTGCATTCTCTCAGAAACATTTTTCAATCACCTAATTTCATAAATGTTTATTTTCTATTATAATGGTATTCTATCTACGAATCAATACCTAGAGATTTCAAACGGCTTATTCCTGTTCTTATATATTAACAAATTGTTTAGAATTGTATGATAATGCAATAATTTATATTTTAAAAACGCTGGGAAGCAAATCCAAGAAACTATTGAATTGAATTCTAACTCAATCATCTCTTATTGAATTCTGTTTTTTCAGCTGGTGGTTTTGCATGTAAAGGAATTATGTTTCATAAAGCTGAATTGATGGAGGCCTACTAGACTGTGAACTGTAATTAAAAGTTCGTCCAATTTTAGAGTATATTCTTTAAATTGTTCTATAAAATATATTGAATGCACTCTGAATCCAAACGTCGGAACCGATTTTTTCTAACCAATTCATCTGATTCAAGTTGAAGTTTTTTTTATATTTCTTTGAAGGTGAATTAAGCTTCTCAAAACTGCATTGATCTTGTTTTTAAAACACACATAAACTATACTGTATTATAAAGCGTAATTGAAATACTGTATTCCGAACTGATTGGCCAGCAAAAAAGACACTTCTCTGCTGTAGAAACACTTTCCGGTGGTTCGGAACCCACCTAAAACTGTAGGTCCAACTCATCAATCACCATCATCCAACTCATTACCCACGCACAGGTCTCAGACCTATGTGGGCTTCATCCTCAGAAAAAAAACGAATTCCGGACTGTTAAAAACATTCAAAATTGATATAAAACTACCAATTTCAACCTTTGGATTCACCTGAAAGTGGTTCAATTGGAAATAGTCTGCAGTGTCAGTTTTGCCAAGTATTACTTAATTCTGTGTTGGTATGAGTACGCAGAATTTCAATTTTCATCAACAGTTCAAACGTTCAAAATAATGGCTATCCGTGTACTTCAAAATCAAATACAGTTCTCAATTGGAACTCTTGTTCTCCATTTAATTTTCATCTGCTTCGAAATGTGTAACCACCATTTATGTAACCCTGATATTCTTTATATCAACAACTTGTCTGAATGATTACTCTGGGGTCGTAACTCATAGACAACAAAATACTTCTAATTTTATAGTTTGTTTATTTATAATATTATATATTATAATATTACAACACATTAAAGAACATATCAAATTTAACTCGCTTGGCTTGCTATTTTAAGACGTGTATATAATTATGAGTTGGAACTTATATTTAAAAACTAACCTGATATTCTTGCCTCTCCTTTCCTTGATCTCCAGGAGTCTATGGCCACTTCAAACACTTATAACACTTATAACAACTCTCAGAAATCAGCCGAACATGCCCTTGTCGCCCAGTAGAATTGCTGGCTAACACGCCAAAATTTCGATCCCCCAATAAGTTTTAAACTGCCCGGACTGTAACAGACTTATTGAGTTTTCAAAGATCTTGGTTTTGCAAGCCTAACACTCCACTGGTCGAAAGAAGCGATCTTCTGGCTTCTCGAGTTGAACTCTGCGATTAAGAATTTTGGTTCTCTATTTAAGTGGTCCATACACTCCTTTCAATGCCAGAAAAGAGGCCTAATATTCACAAGATTGGATAGTGACACGTTCTTACATACCTTTAATATTTATCAATACATTCAAACAATTCGCATGAACGTGCCACTATCAGACTTGTCGATCTCATGAACGTCATCATTGTTTAATAACACACTTCGCCTTGAAAGCCTGAAGTGAAACACCTCGGCTCTCGTTTCTATAATAAATTTGATTTTAATGAAAATGTCATTTATGACATATCACCCGCCCAGCTGAAAAGACTGGACCCTCAGTCGTAACTCTACATACTTGAGGCGAGAAAAAAATTTTTTTTTTTTTTTTTTTTTTCTTCTTTTTTTTTTCTTCTTTTTTTTTTTTTTAAATCTTTCAATGATGACGCCATAAAACCCACATGCCTTTACAATTCCCCTTTTCTTCTCATGTTACTAAGCTTATTATAACCTAATTTACATTTTAAAAGTAAGAGCGGATGCGACCTAATTTATTTTCATCTTTTTTTTTTTACAACTGGTTGAACAATCGTTGCATTGTTTACTTGTCATAGCAATAATAATGCTGAACTTGCACATAGTTCAAAACTTTTAACTACCATTTGATCACGTTACAAAAGTAGGACACGGCCTTGCATCGCTCTGGTCATTTGAAAACAATTATTAAACAATACATTCTTATTATGACTCGGGCACACGCCACACCTAATTGTCATAAAAAAAAATAATCTAAACAAATTCTGTCCCATAACAAACCAAGAAAGCTAACAATAACAATTTTCATATTTACATTACTAACAATTATTCCACCTAATATTACTAGATGCTTATCAAATTAGACTATTAATATTTTACATGAAATTATCTGATATATGCACTGCTGGCTTAGACTTGAAAGCTACTATTTTAAAAATATACAATTTTATAGCCAAATATGTGCATAATAATGTCAAAACTCCCAACCAACCGAAAACTACATAGAAAACAAAACTAGTTGAATTTACAATACTCTGCCAATCATTAGGAATTTCAATCTTTTGAAATATATCCGAAGCGATCCTATCATGAACAAATAAGGTTGGCATTGTTACATTCCATTTGTCATTATAAATATCTGATAATTCACTAAAATGTGGATTTCTATGTGGAATTAACACATCAATCTTTAGAGAATTAAATTTTAACCATTGAAGAGGTAAAAAATGTTGGATAATTGGATTATCTGATGATCTTAAATCGCAAGGATAAGTTTTTCTAATAAGGATACGATTGTTCTCTACCAGTGAGCAACTGCATGGTAGATTGATGAACGACGCCCCAGGATGCTGCTGCTGTAATCCATGGTTTGATCCATCCTCACACACGATACTCGTATTGGGTTGGACATTGGAAAGTATGTATTCTGTAGGTGACTGCTCCGTTATGGAAAGTATGTCTCCTGCGGCCGAACATTGGAATGTACAGTAACGTTGCAAGTCTTGTAGTGAAGCGGAAGTAAGTATGTGATGCATACATCTGGATGACATATGCCTATCATGCAGCTGTCGAGGTAAATAGCACATATAATCCTCCTGCACCTTGCAGTCTTGAAGATGACCTCCGGAAATAATCTGCATCTCGTTGTCACTGCGCTTGGCTAGCACAAACTCCTCCTGCTGTAGCATACACGATTGGTTCTTCCAGTAGAGTGGTGTAGGTATGAACTTGAAAAGATCATACTGCCCTCCTGACGAAATGAATGGAATCTTTACACTCATTACAACAGAATTGTCTTTGAAGAAACACGTTGTCAATGGAAGCTCATAATATCTTTGAAACTCATTTACAGGAATAGCCAACTGATATCCTTTTAGCTTATATCTTTTCTCCAATTTAAATAAATCAGTCCTTAAAATATCTGAGTGGACTACAGAAGAGAATAATACTTTCTTCTGACATCGCTCCTTTGCTGTAGATATGAATTCTTGTCGTGCTAAAATATTCACATGTGTGTAAATATGAAACACATATGCTAATAGCTGGTCCATAACATCATTACTTTCTTCCTTACGATTCTTTTGGATGATGGATTCCACACTGACCTTTAAATTATTGTAGGCTTCGTGAAATTGTTGAGAAAAATTTCCAGCAAATAATCTTAAATTTCTTGATATCTTTACTAAGTCCTTGTGATCATCCTGAACTAGACCTTGGAATGCATTCAAGTGATCTGTGACCCTTTCTTCATTGAATTGCAGCTTATGAAGTTCTCCATCAGTAGCTGTTCCGCAACAAAAATGTAGAAAATCTCCAAACGCTTCAACCGCTCTCGTTTTTCGTGTTAAAGACTGTCCCTTTTCACGAACTTCAGAAGTAAAAGCCTGATTATTACTCATCAGTATGTTGTTCGTAGCGTTGTATAACTCCTTGACTGCCCTCGAGAGTTGACAATCTGCTTGCTGACAATTCGGTAGGAAAACTTTCTCTGCTTCCAAAATGTCCAACTGAGCTTGTGGGTAATTGGACTCGTAGACCAATGGAACGGATGACTCGTAGACTATCCCATGTCGAAGTGGCTGGAAGAAGACTCCCGCGAAGACTTTGACTGCGTTGACATGCATATGTGGTGTGAGAACAATCACATAAAGGATTAATGAAACGTACATGTTTCACTGGGAAGGGATACCTCTCAATTTACAAACAAAAATATGCTACGTTTAGAATCCGCCAAAATCCACTATAACTTTCCACTGAGCAATAATTAATTATACAAAAAAAAATTTTTTGGTTGGTTGGCTGACTTAAGCTTTTGTTAGAGAAAGAACGATTAATTGATTGCAATGAAAATCGCAGATTCTCCAAGTTTTAATACTCTCTGAAATCAGAACAAAATATTAACTTAGAATTCACAAAAATATTAAACAAATATTACCAAGCTGTAAACTTTACAGCTATTTGACATTCGAACCGTATCATTTTAAACTTGTTTAAATAATCATGAAAAACTCATGACTAAAATATGGAATATTCCCACTATGAAATACTCAAATTTTCTCAACTATGAAATACTGTCACTCTTCTGTCCCATTAATATCTGGAACTGTATTCATAGGCTACAAAAAAAATCAATGTCGTGAAAACTTTTTTTTTTTTTTTTTTCTAAAATGACAACTAACGACAAAGATAGCTGAACTTTGCAAGTACGCCACACCTGTTATTTCACTAATTTATTGAAATAGTTCTACAATAATAAATAATTTTAATGATAGAGATATTTGAAACCAACATTATTATCGACTGAGCTACAAAATGCCTCATTCACTGAAAAGAGAAAACTGCTGTTCATTGACAGGTCAATCCGACTTAAAATCTCTATTATTAAATTTGTGATTGAAAATACGGTTCATATTACCATTCGAACTATTGAACCACGATTGAATCTATAATAATTACTGAAAGGATTCTCATGAAATGAATAAGAACTTCCAATACAAACGTATAAATCCCCAAAACTCTACTATCAGAAGGTCAAATTTATTCTATAACCCTTATTATTTAACCATCGGGAAATGAAATCTTTTATATTTTCATCAAAACTACTTAACAATATATTAGTCTCCAATTAATACTGAAAACATTTATATAATATTCATTAGGTTCACTAATATAAAGATACAAACACAAATTTCTGCTTTCAGATAAGGAATTTTAACAATATAACCCTTATTATTTAATCATCGGGGAATGAAATCTTTTATATTTTTATCAAAACTAATTAACAATACATTAGTCATCAATTACTACTGAAAACATTTTCATAATACCCCTTAGGTTCACTAATATAAAGATATAAACTCAAATTTCTGCTTTCAGATAAGGAATTTTAACAATATAACCCTTATTATTTAATCAATGAACAATAAAATCAAATATATTATTCATAGAACTGATTAGCAATATATCGATATTTAATAATTACTAAAAATATTCTTATAAAACTCATTTGGACCTAAAATTTAAAGGTATAAATCTAAAATTCTATCTTCCTCCAGAAAATTTTACTATTTCCTGACTTTCCTCAAAAACCCTTGAGTTTACCAAAAACTGTTACTGATAATTTTTCATCACAAATTCCCTCAACAACCGAATGTCATTAAAAAATAAGTCAAAATTACAACAAAATACAAGGTCACCAACAAAACTCAATTTTTCAAATTTTTAAAACTGATTATCTCAAAACCTTTTATCCTAATCAACAAATTTTATTGAAGAAAGTTGATCTGTTTCATCCTTACAAATATAATTGCCCAAAAAAATTTTAATAAATTTCACAAATTTTAACTTTCACTGCAAAAATGTTTGGCTTTCTGCTGAAAACGGACGCTTTGTACTGTAGCTATATGTTTTCAGCCACTTACGCTCGAAATTATCGAATTGTAACCGTCCCCTTCGGTGAATTTCATTGAATTTTTATTTTACACCCAATGACATCAAAACAAATCGAAATGTCAAAAAAAAAATTTCAACAAAACCCCCAAAAAAATTTTTTTTTTCTTTTTGAGCCAAATATTTCGAAACCCATTACCCCAATAAAAATGTTTACTGAACAAAGTTGATTGATCTTGCCCTTCTAAATATAATTGCCCAAAAAAAAAATTAAAAACCCACAAAATTTTGTCTTTTTATGCTAAACTTTCTAGTTTTGGCTGAATTTTGACGTTAATAGTGCAGCTAGTAAAACTTCATAACATTTCTTCACAGAACTGCGCTTTCCTCCAAAACCTTCAAATTTTTCAAAAATATTTATTGATCATTTTACATCAGAAAATGAAAAATAATTCGATTAACCGAGAGAAAAATTCAAAAATCAAAATTTCTCTCGTTGCTGAAACATGACCTCACCAACAAATTCAAATTTGCCGCGCTACGCGGTTACCTATCTGCCTTTTCCTCAAACCCCTTCAAACTTTTCGAAAATATTTATTGATCATTTTACATCAGAAAATGAAAAATAAATCGATTAACCGAAAAAAAAAAATAAAAAATCAAAATTTCTCTCGTCGCTGAAGCACGACCTCAACAACAAATTCAAATTTGCCGCGCTACGCGGTTACCTTTCTGCGCTTTCCTCATCTATCACTGTTTTCTTTCGTGATAAGGCTTTAACCTTCGCACATGAACAACCTCAGGAATTATTTTCCCACGTTTCTCCAACAAAACCTCATAATTGTTATCCGAAATCTTTCTCGAGATTACAAACGGTCCATGATAAGGATTATTAAACTTTTTGCAAGTATCCACCTGAAACCTGGGATACCATACTAAAACTTTATCTCCCTTTTCATAACTCACCTCACGATGCTTCTTATCAAAATTACTCTTTTGCTTATCCTGAACCTCCTGTAATATACTTGGTAACTTCTCACGAATTCCTGCTAATATTTTTAGTGCTTCAATTCTATCTCTACAAACAGATGAAGGTAAGAAAGCAATATCTACCGGACTACGAGCAACATATCCGAATACTAAATAAAACGGTGAATATCCCAATGAATCCTGCACTGAGATATTATATGCAAAAACCAAATGCTTGATACACTTAGCCCAATTAGACTGTTCTGTATTAATGAAACATCTCAACATCGTTATAATGGTATCATTAAAACGTTCCGTGACACCCTGTGTTGAAGGCATATAAGGAGAACCAAATTTTTGAGAAACTCCCAATGAAACACAAAAATCTTTAAAAACTTCAGCTTTAAAGTTAGTACCGTTATCTGTGTGAATAACTCTAGGCAATCCATACAATGCCGCAAAATCTAAAATAAAATTCGCTGTATTCTTAGCATCAACACTGGTAATAGGTTTACAAAACGCAAAGCGAGTCGTCCTATCTACGGCTACCAGAATATACTGATATTTATTACTCTTCGATATAGGTCCAATTGCATCCACACATATAGTATGAAAAGGTTCCTCAGAAATTGAAATAGGATGTAGTAACCCAGACGGCTTTAAACGTGAAACTTTTGCTTTTTGACAAACTTCACATGATTTTACATATTCTATCACATCTTTCCTGACTGAAGGCCAGTAATACCTGTCTTTAATCTTTGAGAACGTTTTATCAATACCCAAATGACCACCAAACTGCAATGAGTCGTGAAATTGTTTTAAAATCGTGGGTACTAGGCTCTGAGGTACTACTAATAAATAAACAGCTTGTGCTTTAACCTGAGTTTCCTTGTAGTATAAAATATCATCTTTCAATGAATAATTTCTAGCTTTTCTTGCAATATTCTTCTCTGCAGAGTCCAAATCTAATAAAGCATTATAAATTTTTCCCAAAAATGGGTCCTGTTTCTGCAACAACCCTATATTAACACTGGTTATTGCGTTAGTAAAATCTTGCCACTCATTTTCAATACATTTTTCTCCTGGAGCTCGAGATAAAGCGTCAACTAACTGTAGCGTTTTTCCTGCTTGATACTTAATATCAAACTCAAAATGAACTAATTTTGTAATTAATTTAGCTAACCGACAATTTGGTTCTTTAATATTCCTGTAATACTGCAAACTACTGTGGTCTGTTATAACTGTGAACTTCTTATTTAACAGTAATGAGCGAAAATGCAAAATACAATAAGTTACAGCTAGAAGCTCTAGCTCTGTTGCTGACCAATTTGCCTCACTCTTAGTTAATCTACGAGAAACAAATGAAACTGGATGGATAGTACCATCATCTAATCGCTGACTTAGACAACCTGCAATCCCGACTGAACATGCATCTGTATATAAAAATGTTTCTCTATTGTCGCAATAATGAGCTAAAACTGGGCTTGAAATGAGACATTGCTTTAATTCTTCAAAGATACGCTGATGTGTCTCTAACCACTCAAAATTGCATTCTTTCTTTGTTAACTGTGTTAACAAATAGGCTCTCTTAGACATGCATGGGATAAATTTCCTATAATATGAAACAGCTCCTAAAAATCGTCTCAATTCACTGATTTTTGTAGGAACCGGAAAGTTTACAATTGACTCTACATTTTCTTGTAACGGTGCTATACCCTTGTCCGATACTAAATGCCCTAATATTTTCAAAGACTTATAACAAATTTTAGATTTCTCAGGGTTTAATTTTAATCCATACTCCCGTAATCTTTCGAATACCTCTCTAACTTCTTTAATATGTTCTTCCCAAGTTTTAGAAAAGATAAATATATCATCTACGTATAACAATACAGATTTATACATCTTGTCACTAAAAACCCTTGTTAACTCCTTGCAGAAATGGGACGGCGAAATAGCTAATCCCATAGGTAAGCGCTTAAACTTGAATAACCCTAGGGGCGAAGTAAACGCTGTCAGATGTTGTGACTCCTCTGCGATTGGCATAGAATAAAACGCAGACGAAAGATCTAACGTCGTTAAAAATTGCGCTCCACTTAACGATTCCAAAATTGTACCAGGGTTGGGTAAGGGGTACCGAAAAAAAGCAAGTCGTTTGTTCAGCTTAACAAAGGAAATGACAAGCCTAGGCTTTTTGTTCTTAGCATGTACCAAAAATGCTGGAGATGCGTAGCTAGACCTACAACTCTCAATTACGCCCGCTTTTAATAACCCGTCAATAATAACTTGTAATTCCTGCCTTTCGCTGGGTGCAAGCTTATAAGGTGAACTAAACACAGGTGTTTTATCAATTAATTCTATAGTAACAGGGTTTAATTTTGAAACTGGTATATCATATTTATCCTTAGCAAATATGTCCTCAAATTCTCCAACTAATTTTTCAAACTTATCATAAATTTTTCTATCTAAGCTTTCATTTATAGAAACATTACTTAAAACTGAATTCTTAGCCTCTAAAGTTCCTACCCAAGAAATCTTTTGTCCTTTGCCTCGCATGACAAGCTCACCAATGCATCCATTTTTTTTTAACTGAACTGTCTTAGAACCAATGTTTCTTATAATAAATCTCAATTCCTTCTCTTTTATAGTCTGCAGTGCAACAAATACTCTCTTTGAATTCAAATAAATACTGCTAGGAATAAAATCTACGAAACTACTATCCTTATATCCTACTGCAAAACTTACTTCTGTTTCTTGTCCGATTAACAATGTTATGTTATCAACTAGATAAACGTTTTCATTCTGATACACGTTCTGTGTAGAATCATTTTTCAATAATCTAGCCTGGCTAAATTGCTTATTCGACAATCGTGCAATAGGCTCCCCCTCCAATAATTGTAAAACTGAATCTGACAGATTTTCAATTTTTAATTCACAGCTGTCCTCATTTAATGTTATTAAATTGACAATGTGCAGCTCTGGCTTTCGCAATTCACAATACACTGCATTTGTAGTGAGCAAAGGTTGATCGAAACAAAAAGAAACATTCAAAAATTGTTTTGGCTTCATTATAGCCTGCTCAATCATTCTTGCTTCTATGTGACCTAGTTCAGCGCTGTCCGTCCATTGCGCAAACGGAATGCTCAAATTATCATCATTAATTTGTAATTCAATTTCTCTGCGGGAAAAATCTAATTTTGCTCCATACCTCAGCATAAAATCAACACCTAATAATAATTCAATCGAGGTCGTATTTACAACAATACATTGACTTGAAAATTCAATGTTGTTAATTTTAAAATCCAAACAAACCTTTCCTAATACCTCAATCGGCAGCCCATTTGCTGCTAACAATTGAAAATCAACCTGGGTCAATGACTGACCATGGCAATGACTTACACCTACAAGTGTCAAATTCGAACCAGTGTCAAACAGAATTTTGACTCTTGACTTATTTACTTCTCCTTCAATTAATACAGGTGAAAGCCTAATATTTCCACATGCCGTATTATAATGAATTTTTCTCTTTTGAATTTTATTATGTTCATTTGTATCAAATACAGTAATATTCGATTTATTTTCCTCGACTCTCTCCTCTTCTATTTCCTTTTCTTTATCTGCCCTGATTTCTCCAACTTCGACCAACTTTCCTGCTTTATAAGTGCATTCATTTTTGACTGCCATTTTTTCCTTTCTTTTAGAAAACAATTCGCTATTCTTGGGATTTTTCTCTTCTATCTCGGGGCCCCCATTTTCCTGTAACTTGAACCCCGTTACGCGTTTTTTGAATGTTTTATTCTACCATTGAATTGGCAAGTCTTAATAGAGTGCCCTTCCTTTTTACATAAACTACAAGTAATCTTATCATTGTTTTTATTCATTAAATTGAACCTACAATCACGCATTGAATGATTTTTCATTTCACAAATTTCACACCATAACTTCCTTTCCTCGCCCTTCCTTTCATCTCTGTTCCAAGGTCCTGGGCTAACTTCCTTATTCCATCTTCTTCTATCATCATTCCTACCACTATTGCTATAACGGAAATCCCTCCTGTTATAATTTTCGTTATTATTTCTATAATTATTATGTCTTGTGTCGTGGCCTCCAAAAAATTTTACTGCCTTACTCTCTTGTGTTGACATTTGCTGATTTTCTATCAACTTATCAATATTCCTACTTATATGCATGATCCTCTGATCCGACTCTGTACTCTTTTTCTCTATTATTTCTGCACTCGACAATCTGTCCTCCAAGAAATACTTTGACAATTCAAATCTCTCGAGATTATTAGTCAATTCTTCTATTGTTTCATTTCTTAACATCACCACCTTATCTAAGATATGTGGTAATAATCCCTTAAGTACATATTTTACTTTCCTAGACTCTGACATTTTAGGATCGACTTTTGAGCATAAAAACAAAATTTGGGCCATATACTCTCTAATACTCTCATAAGGTTTCATTCTACAATTCCCCAACTCCATCTCATACCTATCTAACTGTATTGGTTGGAAATATCTAATTAATTCATTCTTTAAAGCCTCATAATCCAAATTTTTCTTTTCTTTTAATATTAATTTCACCATCTCGAAATATTTTAAAGGACTCCCCTCTAAATAAAATGGAAGGTATAAAACTTTATCTTTTTCATCCCAAGAATTTGCCAAAGATACTCTATCAAGATACTCAAAAAATTCCAATATATCTTCCCCTTTCTTTGCACTAAAGGTTTTTGGTGCCAAAAACGGTCTCTTCTTTTCTGCCATGTTTATCGCTGTTTGGATTTCTGAATCCCTGTATTGCTTAACTGGAGAAGTAGATTCTGTAATTGATGGTTCTCCTATCGAAAATTTCCTTCTTAGCGTTGTTTCTAAAAAAGCTAAGTTGGGACACTTATTCTTCAATTCTTCAGATAATTTAACTCCCTGAATTATGTGATTCAACGCCCTTTCTTGTTCAATAATGTACTCTTGTGGGTTGATTAGATTTAACTTTAAGATTCTTATTTGAGATCTAATAAAGTCTAAGTCAGCGTTTGCTGGTAAAAAGAGCTTGTATTGGGTAGCTATACCAAGAGCTTCGTGCAAATTTAATTCTTTGATTCGAATATTTCTAATATCAACCAAACTCATAACCCTACACACGTCCTAATTGAGGATACCACGAAAGTCTGACGGTTAGTGCCAGATGAATACACCAGCATAAGCCTCCACCATTTATGTAACCACCATTTATGTAACCCTGATATTCTTTATATCAACAACTTGTCTGAATGATTACTCTGGGGTCGTAACTCATAGACAACAAAATACTTCTAATTTTATAGTTTGTTTATTTATAATATTATATATTATAATATTACAACACATTAAAGAACATATCAAATTTAACTCGCTTGGCTTGCTATTTTAAGACGTGTATATAATTATGAGTTGGAACTTATATTTAAAAACTAACCTGATATTCTTGCCTCTCCTTTCCTTGATCTCCAGGAGTCTATGGCCACTTCAAACACTTATAACACTTATAACAACTCTCAGAAATCAGCCGAACATGCCCTTGTCGCCCAGTAGAATTGCTGGCTAACACGCCAAAATTTCGATCCCCCAATAAGTTTTAAACTGCCCGGACTGTAACAGACTTATTGAGTTTTCAAAGATCTTGGTTTTGCAAGCCTAACACTCCACTGGTCGAAAGAAGCGATCTTCTGGCTTCTCGAGTTGAACTCTGCGATTAAGAATTTTGGTTCTCTATTTAAGTGGTCCATACACTCCTTTCAATGCCAGAAAAGAGGCCTAATATTCACAAGATTGGATAGTGACACGTTCTTACATACCTTTAATATTTATCAATACATTCAAACAATTCGCATGAACGTGCCACTATCAGACTTGTCGATCTCATGAACGTCATCATTGTTTAATAACACACTTCGCCTTGAAAGCCTGAAGTGAAACACCTCGGCTCTCGTTTCTATAATAAATTTGATTTTAATGAAAATGTCATTTATGACAAATGTCATTGGGTTCTTGAGGAATCAATATATCGGAAGCAAGAAAAATGCAATCTTGTTCTCCGATAAAAGAAGGATTTCATTTCCTTTCATTTTATTGTTTCAATCTTCCCTTCTCTTTCTCCTTTTCCTTCTCTCTTCTTTCCATCCCTTTGTTAGTTATCTCTGTCCTTCTCAGGGAACTGCGAGACTGCTTCCATTCGTTCAGGAGTTGAGTGACTGACTAAAAAAGAACCTTGCGCGAGATTAGTGGGACTTGTTTGAATCTTTTGGGACCAACTCCCAACAGTGACGCCGGCCCCACCTTACAGCCACTGCCAAACAAGTTGGTTTGTCGTTGAAGCATTGTGTGCTGTGTGTCTCTCTGGTCTAATAATTCCAGGGCTTACAGGAAATACGAATCTTTTCTTTGAATAAGAAAAGAGCTCTCACAGTTTGGAAGCGTGGATAGAACTAGATTGATTCACAACTTGACATTGCACTGTTAAAATTAGAAGTTTACATAAATACAACACAAGTAAATGTCTGCGTATCGCTACCATCAAATGTACAAAACTTAATTATAATTTTATATAAATCAGAAAATTCAAAATCAGCGTCAATATCGAGTCATTTGCCTCCAGACAAAGTTGGGTAAGAGACAGACTTGTTGAGAAATAATAATAATAAAAATAAGAATGATAATAGTAATAATAATCTATTGGAAAATTACAAAACAGCCGAAATAAAAGCAATTCAGACACAAGTGGTCGGAAGAACGCAAAAAAGCCTTTTTCCTACAACTGCTCGTAAAGTAGTTCTTTACGTACCGTACTGTAAACTAATTGTAAAATACCTCTTTACTGCTCCGCAAGCGGTAAAGTACTTTACGCTCGCCAGCTGTTTTCTTTACGCTTCTGTTTTGATTTTGATGCCTTCTCATTGGTGGATCACTGAATCCGTGAAATTCACATAACCTCAACAATGTCGGACGCTAACCAAATCCGCGCATGGTCTTTGATGTTACAAACTACAAGCTTTTATTGTGTTGGAATCCAGAACTGCAGTTGTAGGAAAAATGTTGTATGCAATTCGCGCGTGAAGCTTCTTTATCGCTCTCGCAAAATTACTGCGCTCCGCTATGCGTCGCGCAGTAAATGCTTTGACTCGAGCGATAAAGTCGCGCTTTACGCTCTTAATACATAAATAACTATTAAGAAACGATGAAAGCCTATTGGGGTAATAAGAAAAACAAAAGGGTTACATGACAGTCTTTTGCTTATCGTCTTCCGTCTTCGGAGAATTCGCCAATAATAATAATAATAATAATATTAATTATAATCTATTACCAGGAATTAACCATTAATTGAATGTAGAACATATAATAATAGATTTAAACTATAGCTAATAGATAGTGAAAAGAAGTAAGGAAAATAGTAATAAGAAAATATAAACAAATTCTAGTGAAATTTATTCAATACGAACTATTGCAACTCAAAATAATCCTAGAAAGTTTTTTTTTGAGGATGAATCCCACATAGGTCTGAGACCTGTGCGTGGGTAAAGGTACAGGTCATATGCAATAAAACTAATAAATTTTAATAGACTAATGTTTATTATATATTGCTGAATATAAATTGTTAATTTTTAATCATGTTATTATATATATTTTTAAACATCAAATTCAAATTGACAAGTATTAATCTCCAGAACTCTTAGTTATTTTATTAAAAAAATTTATCTATGATTCATGTACTTTTCATGACAGAATTCACCATTCAAGACATGTTTGTCTCCTTTTTTTTCCTCCAATATTCCTTCATCCTAATGCTATGATTTATACGTCCTTCTTCATTCCAAGTTTCAATTTTTGGTTCGTCTTGGAAAACATTATTTTTCATTATTAACTTTTTATGTGAAATTTAACGACTTGCAGTCAAATATCGTTAAATTTCACATAAAAAGTTAATATTAACAACGCAGTTCGTCATGGAACAAGAAATCCAGGAATTATTTTTCAGTTTATTTCTTAGTTCTACTCTATATTGCAAATCTATCCTTGCTATATCCAACTTTTGGATATCCTTTTTAGATTCAGTAAACCAGCCGAATTTGAATTTTCTACTGTTTATTTTATTGAAAATTCTCTGTTTCTGTTTATTTGGATTCATTCTAAATAAATGGGCGTAAAACCTGTTCAATCTGATAGAGATAAGCTGCGTTCTCCTAGGCACTCTTTATAATGGTGACCGGTTAGATTGGCCAGCAAAAAAGACACTGTTCTCTGCTTTAAAATCACTTCCCGTTGGTTCGGAACCCACCTAAAACTGTAGGTCCAGCTCATCAATCAGAATCATCCATTCATTACCCACGCAAAGGTCTCAGACTATGTGGGCTTCATCCTCCAAAAAAAAAAAAAAATTAATGCTATTCTCCTTTTTCTGATATTTTCGGTAATTTTTTCGGTATGCCTATAGATTTCTTCGTTACTGCATGTAAAAATATGATTTTCATCATGCTTGCCAAAAAATGTTTCTTATACCTCTAATCTTTGGCGGTCACTTTTTCTATTGAGAGTTAGGCAATCTGCAGTACACAAAGCTTCAGGTCTATTGACTGAAAGCTTTGCGTATTTTGAGATGGACCTCTTGTTGTAGATATTCTTTATCAGTTTAAATGCAAGTCTCATTATTTTTATTCGCTGGTATACTGAATCTTTTTCAGATAATTTTTTGTCAATTATTTCACCAAAATATTTAAAAGTTCTAGTCCGTTTTATTTGGCCATAGTTTGTTTTCAAGTAGGTGGTTATAGCAAATGACATCTGGTAAATTTTTGTCTATTCAGCACTTGTGATGAATTCAAAACACTACTGAACATCCCATTCTTTATTATTTTATATTATTCTAGAAGAAAATGTCTGGGGCAGTTTTACTATTAGACATACAGAGTGTCTTTTCAAAAGATATTTGCAACCCATTTTCTTTGCCTTTTATATAAAATAGTTAATTATCAATTCTTTCAATTGCCAACTAGACGATTCGATCGAGGTCTGCCGTTTACATTTTACAGCTTTTGTTTTATTTTTTTCAAGTAGGTGGTTGGTTTAGCAATTGACATCTGGTAAATTTTTGTCTATTCACTTGTGTTGAATTCAAAACACTACTGAGCACCCCATTATTTATACTTTTATAATTATTATTCTAGAAGAATAAGTACGGTACAGTATTTCGTCCAATCATCAGGCGTGATCGTTTTATCCATAGGATTCAATACAGAGGTTGTGGTGTGGTCTGAATTCAGGCTTGACTGAACACTCGACCATGAGAATGTGACCTCTCTACTGAGAGATCTTCATTGTTGGATGTTTTTCTCTTCTCTCATTTCCTGAGATCGATTCCTACCACCTCAATTTCTTCTGACGTAATTTTATAAGATTATTATTTCGGTAGTGTCTCGCGAATGGCCTTGAACAAACTTTTCACCGATGCATTGACGCTGACGATAAAGTTGATGCTCAAGAAGCTTATCGCATTTTCAGATTGTTTCTATGTGGACTGATCATATAATTTCCAATGTAGGTGTGAAAATTCATTTAAGCTTGTCATCTTAATTACTTGTAAAAGCATCACTTGTCATTTTAAAGCTGCACTAAAATGTAATAATTACTAAAACTATTTTCCTTAAATTCTAAATGAAATAGCATGCTCATGTTTTAACGGTTTACTGTGAATTATAAGCTTTTCAAGACAAGTAAATTTATTGTGGTTCCCTACACAGAATATGTACTACATATCCAAATATGTTACAAAAATGGGAATTCAATAATTAATTATTGAGTTGTTTTTTTTTTGTCTAAAAGCGTTTACTAAGAGAGATTTACATTTGCTAGATTTGTTCATGGGGAAAAGGGTTGAAACTGTTGAATCTTGTCTTCAATTCGGATGTTGCAAGTTATTCATTCGCAATACTGTTTGCCTATTTGTTTGGGCAATATGTGGAATTATTATATGTATGCATTATATGTTTCTTGCTCTTATCTACAGTAATAGATTATGCCATGATTTGAATAAGAATTATCAATATAGTCAAACAGTTTTCATTTGTCTTTTTGTATCATGTGCAATCTGATTAATTGAAAATCCTGTAGGGGAAATGTTTACAAACTTGTAAACAACTTATTCCACTTGAAAACGAAGATATTCCTATCTATATAAATAAAATTAGAATTTTGTCTGTTTATTATCAGAATTATATATTTTTTGTTATTTTTACGTTTTATACATTAAAGAAGCCGAAACAAGTCTTATTTCATTTTCTGTCTGTCTGTCACGGCCCCGAAGGCATTTTACGCGCCTTCTCCTGAAAAACGAGAGCATCGATCAGGATTAAAGTTATTTATCAGTATAGAAAACCTTTTTGACAATGTCTTATGAAAAACTAAATTGACTTTTTTTAACAGAATAATAAACGTTTAAAAACCAAGTATGTGCGATTTTGGATACATTTCTTCTAAGTTTTATTACCACATACGAACAAATCACGTAATTTATCATGATATATAAATCAGCTGTTCTCAAATATTCTCTCTGATAACTACTGTCACTGAATTGTTTACGTTCCAAGTTGTTTACTGCTAACAACTTAATGATCGTTGCTATCAAAAAACCCGAAACATATTTAGTCTTATTTCTAAACATAATCCGTACGAAGGACGGGTACAATAGCTAGTAAATAATACAAATACTTTACTGTAATAAAGAGTGTTTTCTTTTAAAATAAACTTTACTTGATGTATAAAAACTATGTGAACCTAATAATTGGAGTTCCATAAAGCAAAAAGCTTTAACAACCTGCTTTTCACCTAAAACTTATATAACTTATAACATTATACTTATAGCATAATCTATAACCCATATTATATCCACTGTGCTTGACCAGAAAGTCTTGATACAAACCCCTGAGCCCTGAACTCTTATTAGTGAAGTTTACCATCCCTAAATTGAGAAATACTGTATCCTTTATATTTTTACCAATTCCGTCAGTTGAAAAGTCAGTAAAAAATTGATGAAGTTTTTAAAGGAAGTAGTGAATTAAATACTGTTGACGGTGTAGCGGAGTTTCGAATTTGGAAGCAAAGCGGCTATTAAGCCATAAATGCGGCCGTATCAGAATCCGTTTCCTGCAAGTTTAAAACTTGGAACTGACAAACAAAACCGATTAAAACTTTTTGAACTCCACCGTTGGCCGTATTTTGCGCTTTGGTTAGGGTGAGTCTGAGTGTGTTGGCCGTCTACTTGGCGTTAATTTTCAATATTGAAAGGCCAAGCCAGAACTTGTTTGCTGCGAAACTCGGTTGTCGATTTCACGTCATCTCATTCACATCAGCCAGACCTTTTACTAGCCTTCAATCGGCACTTACAAGTTCGCCAACTTACTTAGTAAGTTTCCAACTTTGATTTCACTTTCTGTGGTTAATTGTTGTCTGGGTATTCCACCTCGAAAGATCTGCTTAGGTCAGCTTCACCTTGTTTCAACTTCTCCATCCTCACCTCAATTTATTCCTCTTTTTGAAAAGATGATTAAGCTGCGGCTTCTCTTACAATCTCATCTTCCATAATAGACCATTTCTAATTATTTGATTTTATCATACCCTCTATATCAGAAGTCTATCTCAACCTTTTTTCTTATCAGACGTCATTTCTGCACTTGACTAATCAATTAATTCAGCAAATCAATTTTTAAAATATATTATTATTACAAGAAGAATTAATACTATTATGATTACTATTTGAAAAATTTCTTCTTGCTCTCCTAACCTCACAACATTTTTTATTATCTTTCCAAGTTTCGTTTTTCAAATGTCATTTGTTTCAAATGTAATTTTTCAAGTTTAACATGTCTTTTAAATCAAATAATGTTATGAGATGATAAATATGATGTTTATCTTCCAAATTCTAATAAAATTCTAAAATATTAAGAATAAAAGATGAGGAGATTGTATATCATGAAACCATTGTACTATGAATTTTGACAGTATATTGCTATGTGAATTTTAACCTTTTTGTCAATATATTTTATTTCTATATAAAAATTTAATATTAAATTTTATTTCCTAGCTTAAATATTTATTGGACTTTCATATAATGCAAAACACGTATGATTTACACATTTTTTGGACATGATATTATAATACTCGTAGAAATACATCAATTATTTACTTGGTAGTAAACTTTTAATGGGTTTGTAACGTTTTAATAGTTTTGATATTTTTCAGTAAAGGTGTGTGTATAACGTATTATCCTGAGAAGGCTGAAGGTGAATACCGTTGGCTACTTAGGCTACTATCTACTTTGTAGTTAATGGAACAGCTAATAGGTTATTGAGTAGGTTTCAAAGCACCTGTGCTCATCTTCTAGATTGGCTTAAAAGTTCAAGGCTGCGAATATAGAGAAGCTAGCCTTGGACTTAAACGTGATTTGTCCTATAACTGTTTGTATAGTACTGCTCATCCGTTCTTTCTCACGTATCAGATTTGATTTGCTGCCAAACAGATTTTTAATATTTTCTGTGATGTCATTCAGAAATATAGGTATGGAACCAGTCAAAGTCTGACTATCAAATAGATTGGATATGAGATGATACTTTTTTCTAATACCTTATAGATAAAATTGGGTTTTTAGTGAAAATTACGGCATTCTGTAATGAAGCATTAGGATACCTAAATTTAAATTATTGCATTCACTTGCCTGGAATCTGTTTTTGTTCGCTACCGGTTTTCTAAGTCATAAACCATTATAACTCTCATTCAAGTCACTCTAACCCTTCCAGACAAAAGTAATTTTTTCATAATTTTTATCGTATATGTCTTGCTCTTGAGCACTCTATTTTACTGTGCATTTAAATTTTTTTGACAAGCTCCACATTCCCCTCTATAGGAGGGCAATGGACGCTATTAAATCTATCTATCTATCTATCTATCGTAATTCTTGCAATTTTAAACAAATTTTGGTTCTGTTTGCAAACACTAATTTTATGTTACTGTTTTAATTTATCGTAAGACAGACGAACGTAGGCCTACTGAACTCTTCACTGAAATGTTATTAGATTTTCTTTATTTTAGGCCTAGTCTTTCAATTATGTTTTGGCTAATGTATGAACAGCAACGATTATTTTTATAATTCTTATATTTTGAGTATATGCTGATTATTTTATTATAATTATTTTATAAAGAATGAATTACTACTTTAAAGTCGCGTCTCCACCAACCAAACATGCTCGGCGAACAGTGTTCGCTGGAATCAGCTGATGTCGCCAAACATTTTTTGGAGTTGGTTTGGTGTGGACGCCTTCTCGAACATTATGATCGGTGTGGTGGGTTTAGTGGCGGGAACCTGTTGTTGGTCGTCACTGTTCGCTCACAGACCGAACATTTCAATTGAACTCATGAACATGTTCGGTGACCCATATGTTTAATGTTTGCCCGTTTTTTGTATTCGCCAACAATGTTCGGCAGACATGTTCGGTTGGTGGAGACGCGTCTATAAATTCATTCTAATACTGTAAGGATTTCATCCTCAATACTGTACTATTGACCTATATAAGTAAAAATGAATCGCTAAATGTGCTCCTGAGTGCAAAACTCGAACACGGCTGTTTCATCCATTTTCGAAAGGATCGTCCCAATACTTAGCCCAATATCAAACAAAAAGGAGCATTCATAGATATCTTCATTTCAATTTTGTTCGAATAGGACAGTTTCACACATAACCGGCAGTCGGGTAACCGGTGTCGTTTACCAGGCCGATCATTGTATTGTAGTTGACTGTAACCTTAGATGGGAGCCTCATGTGGAATTTGTTTGTAAAAAAATGAAATTTGTATCTTACATATTTTATAAAGTACGTAAAATATTGAATATGGAAGAAATAAAAATCCTGTACTACGCTTATGTTCAGTCTGTACTTCAATATGGGTTGGTGGTATGGGGTGGGACGTATGATTTCTTCATGGATAGGATTTTTGTTGTTCAAAAAATGATCATTAAAACTATTTTAAACAAGCCAAGAACCCATCCCAAAACTTTTGATCAATTCAGGGTTATGACTGTACGCCAATTATATATAAAGAAAATACTCCGCTACATCTGGTACAACAGAGATAGGTTTACAGTGAGAAATAATAGTAATTTATATAACTTTAGATCCGATGCTCATAATACTTACAACATTAACCATTCTAATCTAACAATAGTACGCAGACAATTAGGCTACCTCAGTTCTAAATTAATAAACCTTATACCCAGCACATTAAATGGTTTTCTCTTTGAGGGTAGATTGAGGATAGGGCAGCAATTAAATAATTGGATTTCGGAAAATTTCTTCTTCGAAATTAGCGATTTATTATGATTTTTCTTTTTTTCCCTTTGTGTTTTTTTGAGTTTGAAGAGTTTATTGTGAGTTGTGATTTGATTATTTATTGTAATAAAATTTGGAACTGGTACTCTCGCCTAGCGGTCAGGATTTTTCCTATGCTGGGTGATGCCAAGAGATTTTTATTTTCTTTTAAATTCTTATATTTGTAATAATAATTATTATAGCAAATAAATATTTATTGTAATGCTTATATATTCTTTGGCAAATAAAATAAATTGAAATTGAAAAAAAAAATTAAAAAATATGGAGCGCTTCACATCTACCCGATTTTTTAAATCATATGATGCAATGTAATCATGCCGGGTTGACATCTGTTACCCAAAGCTGGTAATGAATGAAACAAGGCTGTAATGTTCCGGTTTGGCCAATCAGGTGTACTTAATTTGAATTGAGAATAAAATAATTTCGTTTATATGAACATCTATATAAATAAAAATAAATAGTTAAATGTGCTGCTAATTGCAAAACTCGAAAAAAACGCAAAACTAGAGCCCTAGGACTATTATTATTATTATGTTATGAAGGGACGGATTCAAAGATCCAAAGATTCAAAGATCCTCACACGTCAACCGAAGCTTATTGTGTGTCCCTAGTACGTTAGTTGGGCAAACCAATACCTGTGCCCTTTACAAGATCCAGGAGTTTTTTCCCTATGCTAACGTCCCATTCATCACCTGGTTGTTTGCAGCCAAACAGAGCCCTTCTCCTTGCCCCGAGTCTCTCGCAATCCAGTATGATGTGCTTGGCAGTCTCTTCAGACTGATTGCAAAGCCTACACATCTAACTTTCATTTCTGAGTCCAATTGTGTGGAGATGTTTCCTGAAGTGGCCATGTCCAGTTATCAGAGCAATCAACTGCTTGACCTGACCTCTACCCAGCCTCACCAGCAAGTTGGTGAAGTAGGGGCTTGTGTCTGCTAGCAGCCTTTTGCTAGGTCAAATCCCTCTCTGAGGAAGAATTGGCAGAAAGCAGCCGAGGCTGCTTTACTGTGATGTAAATTGATCTGAAGGACCCTGGGCATTGTCCTCGACTGTTGATTCAAATCGAGGAACCTGCCCTGATGGGGTGGAACCTGATAGGTTTGAGGGCAAGGCAACTTCTGGAGTTACCTTGAGGTTTGGTTCTGGTTCGTATTTGGAAATTCATGTGGTTCCCACGAGCAGCTAGGGAAGTGGAGTCAACCCGGACAGAGCCCCGCATGCCCGGGCAAGGCTACATACTGCAGGAGGTCGCCTGGTGTCCTGCAGGCAAAGAGCAGGATAAAGGATAGGTTTCCAGGATAATGAGGTCAACGGACAGTTGCCCTTTTAGTCGCCTCTTACGACAAGCAGGGATACTGTGGGTGCAATTCTACTACCCCCACCCACTGGGGGTGCCCTAGGACTAACTTCTATACTGTTACTTGAAGGAGGCTTAAATTTGAAATGTGTTTTCGTTGAGAGGTGGTGAGTAAGAAAACAACAAAGGAGGCCTCTCTGATCAGCTGGAAGAAAAACTGGACAAACTTCTTCCGTAATAGTCCTAGAAGGCTGAAATGTGAAATATAGCCTCAGTGAGAGGTGACGAATGATAAAATCAAGGAGAATTTCTTTTGAGATCGCAGCAACGCGCGACGGGCCTACTAGTATGTTATAAAATATCGTTGAACAAATTTTTTTACACAAATAAAGTGAACCTCTATAACCTCATAAATATCCTAAACTACTAAACTACCCCTTCTTTATAATTCATTCAAGACTTGGTATTTATAATGAAAAAGGTAAATTATTTGCTTTCCACACTCATTGAACCACAGCATTCACATTCCTCACTCCTAAATAAATAAAGGCAGCCAATCAATCAATCTGCATACATAGGTTAAGTGTAATAGAGGGGAACCGCCCCAACTTCGCCTTTACATGCAAATCACCAAGTTTTTTCTTTTTTTCTATATACCATATTAATATCATTTTCATTCATTATTTCATGTTTGTGTAATAGATAAACTGCTTATGTATTAAGTAACTGATAATTTTTTTGTAATAATACTTGGTGATGCCTATATTTATTTGGAGAGATTTATTTATTTATTTGCCAATACAATTCGGAAAAAAAGCAAAAGTCATTAATGAAAAATACTAGAATAAATTTACTAGAACTAGGAATAAAAGTACTAAATTGGCACTACTAGCAAAGCAAGCTTGAGCGCTAGCAGTGAGTTCCTAAAACTAAACAAATTAGCCTAAACATTGAAAAAATAAAAAATATGATACATTCATATTAATTCTAGAATGATTTACATTTCAACAAAATAAAAGTGTATAATTTGAAATATATATTTTTGATAATATTGTATATATATTTTGATAATATTGTATTTTATACTAGTAACTGTCCAACTATTATTTGTATGAATAAAGCAATCGATCAATCTGCCAGCTGTAGCCGAGAACAGCCAATCAAAGCACAATAGTTTATCAACAATACAATCGAAGCACATTCAAAAGCAATTTAAACCCATTCCATAGGCTGTTTCGAATACTAAACATAGTAAAGACTCATTGTACAGTGCAGCAACAAAAAGTATTCATAGTAGCACCCATTAATAACAAACAATAGATGCTGCCGCTGTCAAGCAATAGGCTAATATTTCGGGTGCTACACTGTTGATGTTCATCAGTCATGAGATGTGTAGACACCTGCCTACCTTTAAATATTTAATCATTTTATCTATTGATCAATGGCTAGCTATGTGCCGTTCAGGCGTTGGAGATAGAATGTTGTAGGTGTTTCTCATTAATGAGCCAGGTTCATTCAATAGAATAGAGACACTTGTCAGCCCGTCAGATGCCAATTTATCTGACCGCACAAATTGAGCTCGCCGCTTATAAGTTCATTGTCGACCGGAATTCTCCATTGGATATCGAATTACTCCTGTTAATTCATTCATCTCAAACTTCGTTCTGTTTGCGGTTTTGGATTCTACAGCCAACATTGGAAAAGGTCCTACGGCAACTTTGTAGTATTGACTTAAACTGCATGGAAATTTGTTTCGATTTGTTTTGAGGAAAAATCAATCGTAATAATTGATCCTGATTCTATTATTGCTATAATCGTTATTACAACTAGTTTATCTACTAGTCGTTATGATTTATTTCTAATAAACTAAACTTCAAAACTTTGAATTTTGCCTACTAATAGGTTATCAGATATAATACACATAAAATCTATCCACATTTTGATTATAAATTCTTATTATTCCTATTATTTACATTAATTCATTTCTGTCTATTTGAGAATTGCCAGGGTCCCAGCATATACTGCTGTCCTAGAATCTCTACATATGTCTGTAAAATATTACTACAGCTCGTCAACTCACTCATTCTACTTGACAGTTATACGCACTTGTCGGTTATCTATTGTCACTGATATTAGTTTACGTACGCTAATAGAATCTTGAGATGTTCTCACATCCTCCGTCGTATGGAGAATGACTCTTTAGCATTTGGAACTCTGCATTACCAAATAAATATGCGTACTAGGACAAACAGAATTGCGTGTTTCTGCGCACTGCCAAGAATGAGTTGACAAACATTAATATTCATTATTTACGTGATTTGAGTGCTAATTATTACTGCTTGATTATTTAATAATAATAATAATAATAATAATAATAATAATAATTCTTTATTTGCCATAATATAAAAAATACATCAAATCATAATAGACAATGACAAAGCTATTCACAAATAATAAAAACAAAACAATTTCTGTAAGTACTGTATACTCGTATAGAATAAACTTTGTCAATAACATTTTTAGGCGCTGCCTGCAAAACCTAGGTTATTGAAATTGGTATTTTGTAGGATTGAGCTTGAATGAATAAAAAACGAATGAGCCATGTTGATTCACATTTAAAAAAAGTCTGTTGGATTGATGGTAGGTGGAAAGGGTAGGTGAAAGGAGCTAGCTCTTTCCTCCGGGTTTTCCCCCTTTTGGGTTATGCAAAGTAAAACAAATCATGATAAGATTACTTCATTTTTAAGGTTAATTCATTTTAATAGTCTATTGCTTATTAATATGCTCACTTCCATGCGTTTAAGCTAAATTTTTGAAAATACTATATTCTTATTAGTAGAAAGAAAGATTATTTTTAGTTAATTGTCTCCGCTTTCAACCTCATCTGTGTATTATGTTCTACTTCCTTTCTTGTTCTTATCTGTCATTTTACTTTTTTCACCCCCAAGAGCTCAGAACTGTGCTAGTATGTGATAAGTGATTTTCACATTTTTCTTGTTTAGTTCATTCATCTCAACAATTTCTCATAATCTTTATTCTCATTTATTCTTTTTTTATACAATATTCTGGAACAATTCACCCAACTCGTTGACGGTTTGTGATCATTACAATAATTTCGATCATAAAATCCAATTGGACGTAATAGTCGTTAGAGATTTCTTCAATCAACCTTCAGTAATTTTGAAGAAGTTACAATTTAATTGAATTGCCAAATGTTCGCAAGATAATTAATTAATAATAAGACAAAATTGTCAACAACAACATTTATTAAAAATATAGAGATACTAGTTTCGGATATTACTTCATTATCAATCTCAGACAAACTAAAACTAAAGTACAGAGTAGCTACACACGGAATGATACTATTGGCTAAGGGATAGGCTAACCTTCATTGACGGTTTGTGATTGGCTGAAGGCCATTACAGGTCACGCCCTCTGGTGGGAGGAGCAACAAGCACAAATAAAAATCAAATCAATAACTAAAAACCGTGAACATGTTGAAAGTAACAACAAAGAACAATAAGCAAGTAAATTAGGATAGAATTGAATCATTTTAATTTAGAAAATTGAAGCTCACTGAAATGCAGTCAAGGTCAACCTAGAAAGACACGAAAATGCCGTTATTGAAATGTAGGTCAGAATTATGATGAAACCAAGTTAGTTGTATTGAATTGGTTAAAATAAATAATACTTGTGTATTACTTCTGTATTGTTCTTTTTTGTTACTTTCTACATGTTCACAGTTTTTAGTTCTTAATTTGATTCTTATTTTTGCTTGTTGCTCCTCCCACCAGAGGACGTGACCTGTAATGGCCTTCAGCCAATCACAAACCGTCAATGAAGGTTAGCCAATAGCAACATTCCGTATATAGTATATATTAAGCAACTTAGTTTGAAGTGACTGACAATTGAATAAACTGACAAATATACATAAACAGAATTTATTAATTTCGAATTCCTTTAATTGCTATTACTTTATACTGAAGACTTCCGCAATGGCGGATATTGACAACAGCATTGAAAAGCTGATGGGAATCGATGAATGCTACTGTACAAAAATATCAGTCACCACCTGGAATCGAACCACGGACCTCTCAATTGCCGGTTGAGCGCCCTTAACCACTAGACCATGGAGACCTTTCTGTACAGCAGCATTCATTTTCAACTTGGCCATATCGGCTCGTATCTCACAAGTTAGTTTGAAGTGACTGACAATAGAATAAACTGACAAATATACATAAACAGAATTTATTAATTTCGAATTCCTTTAATTGCTATTACTTAATAATTCTGTTTATGTATATTTGTCAGTTTATTCTATTGTCAGTCACTTCAAACTAACTTGTGAGATACGAGCCGATATGGCCAAGTTGAAAATGAATGCTGCTGTACAGAAAGGTCTCCATGGTCTAGTGGTTAAGGGCGCTCAACCGGCAATTGAGAGGTCCGTGGTTCGATTCCCGGTGGTGACTGATATTTTTGTACAGTAGCATTCATCGATTCCCATCAGCTTTTCAATGCTGTTGTCAATATCCGCCATTGCGGAAGTCTTCAGTATAAAGTAATAGCAATTAAAGGAATTCGAAATTAATAAATTCTGTTTATATATTAAGCTACTCTATACTTTAGTTTTAGTTTGTCTGAGATTGATAATGGAGTAACATCCGAATCTAGTATCACTATATTTTTAATAAATGTGGTTGTGACAATTTCGTCTTATTATTCATTATGGATATCTTCCACAATATCACCTTCACCTCTGCAAAGAAAGCAAGGTAATTACTTTCTTTTCTCTCATTGATTTCGGCTAGTGATCACTAACGCATCCAATTTTTATTTAACTCTGAGAAAGCGGCGTGTTGATAAAACTTGCTAGAAGAAGACTATTTTGAAATAACTAATTTCGAAAGTTTTTAGCATCAAAGGAATATTTTGAAATTAATCACCTTGAGATTTCTACAAAACTATCGTTAAATTTATTCAACCCAATCATTTTTCAATTGAAGTTCATGGTAGGATGTGAATGTCGATAAACGCGAATTACAGTCGAAGTGGTAGCCCAGACCCCACCCTGAACTGATGGCTGCTTTGTGAACAGTTTCAATATAAAGACAGCAGCGGCGAATTGGAAGTTGAGCATCCAACTTCTGTACTGACTTGCGCCGCTTCGCTTTTGTTGGTGCATGCATATTCAATGAGCTCTTTTCCTTTGTAAAGATAAGCTTTCGCATATGCGCGATACAAGTGGATATGTTCGGCACAACTCTCATTCCGTGAATGCACAATTTGCTATGAAAAGCTGCTATTTGAGCACAGCAATAGCTGAGTACTCGTCTACCTCAGGGGAATTTCTATGTCTTTCAAACAAAATAATAACATAAAGTTGTCTTGTGTGATTTGTCCCAGAATCCCAGAGACTGACTATTTTATTGCAGCTTGTAAGCTTACATGATTTATTGTCCCTTTGTCAATTACAAAACTGAAATAGACGGAAATATATTGACAAATTTGATTTACTTGCATGATTGTAGATCAACTATGATTCACCATTCATATTTGCTACCACCTATCCTATAATATCCCATACCTCTTCAGCTTTTCCTATAATCCCTTACCTTCCCTTTCAAGGATTGAAGGCTTTCCTAGTACATGGGTAACCATAGTTGGAAGAGCTTACAATCCTCCCCTATTTTGCACTGCGATTCCCGAATTAGCCTCTTATATTTATCATTAATATTATTGTTATTGTTGTTATTGCTTTTCACTTACATCTCTGTAAATTTGCTTGTATGTGTGTGTAAAATGAAAAAATAAATAAATAATATTAACTAATAAGTTAACTAGATGCATTTTACAAAAATCATTTAATTTTTTTTCAAAAATTTATTTTATATATTTTTTTTGGAGGATGAAGCCCACGTAGGTCTAAGACCTGTGCGTGGGTAATGAATTAGATGATGGTGATTGATGAGTTGGACTTAGGTTTTAGGTGGGTTCCGAACCACCGATATTTAAAAATAAATAGAAATTTAAAACAATCTAATTATTCGATCTTAAAAGTCAAGAGTTGGGCTTCAGGTTTCCGGTTGTGGGTGTGCTGTTTACTGTTTCCGTTTCTATGGTTCTTCCTTTTCATTCATTTGACTTGTCCTCAGTTCACAAGATGCTTGGGGTTTCTGATATCCTGATACGATATGATGAAAAGTAATCATTGCAGAATTGTATGGGTTTGCAATAGATTTAACCTAGCTATAATAGGTATTAAATATGTTGAAAACAAACTAGGGGTTGATATGAAGGTAGAGGGAGGTTAACGAAGACGAAAGTGATAGCCGAGTTCCGTAGCAGGTAAGCAATCAGAGATAAGCTACGAAACTCCTGGGTGCTCTTTGTAAGGGTGACCGATTAGATCGGCCAGCAAAAAATACTCCGTTCTCTGCTGTAAAATCACAGTTCCGTAGCAGGTAAGAAATCAGAGATAAGCTACGAAACTCCTGGGCGCTCTTTGTAAGGGTGACCGATTGGATCGGCCAGCAAAAAATACTCTGTTCTCTGCTGTAAAATCACTTCTCGGTGATTCGGAACCCACCTAAAACTGTAGGTCCAACTCATCAATCACCATCATCTAGTTCATTACCCACGCACAGGTCTCAGACCAATTTGGGCTTCATCCTCCAAAAAAAGGAAAAAATAAAGAGAGGTATGGACAAATATGTGCATGCATTTGGAGGGTAGAATTGATTTAAAAATAACATATCAATAATTAATAAAGGAGAATAAATTTCTTCCAATATGGCTCTTCTTATTGAAAATGCAAGTTTAAAAAGTTTTTTAATTTTCCACAGTGATCTGGGGGAGGCGGGGAGGTACATTAGGATGGACATCTTATTTTTGTTCAATATTCAACTATTTGATGTTTCATTGCGTGAAAATCTGTTGAAAAGTTGATCCACGTTCATTATCATAGTTATAAATACATATCAGAACTAAATCTGGCTTCTTATGATTAGTGTTATTAAAGCGCTTGCAGTGTAATGATGTAATTAACTTGCTATCAACCCCTAGTTTGTTTCTTCTTTCGTCCTATTTTGTTTCTAGCTGTTCTATTATTTCTTTGTTTAGAGTTAACAAATGTTTAGGGTTATTTTTCTCTATACTGTTTTCATGCGATTTTCTAGCTATCTTGGTATTTCATTGTTAAAAGTTGATTAATTTTCAATATTTTTCTTTATGCTTTTATTTCATGCCGTTCTCTTATTGTATGTATTTTGACTTATTTCTTTGTTAGCTTAGCGTTTAAATTTTTGGTTTGTGATTTCCTTGTTTGTTTTTAGTAAATCTAATGTATTCAATGAGGTTTGTTTTGACATTTGCTGTAACTCTCTATTATTTGTCATTCGTAAGTATGTATTATAAATAAATAAATGAATAATCTTGTTTTAATTTGCAGGTGAGTTTGAAATGGACATCCTTTTATTGAAGCTTTCCTCTACAATTCCTCATTTGAAAATTTTGTATGATTTCGTCAGTTTCCTTCACACTCCAAGGTAAATAATTATTGTAATCATTCAACATTTACAAATTCAAGTCAATTTCAAAATCAATTCCAAGATTATGATAATTGAAATTCACACTCATATGATATTGGATTTAACAAGTAATTAAGTACTGTACTAGTACTGTACTTCAAAGAAGCCTGTCACATATTATCTCAAAACGCGTTTTGTTTTTAAAATGTGATAATTATTTTTAAATATGAGAGTGCTAGTTCCCATAAGCTTAAAATCTGAGTTAATCTGTGCAAAGCAGTTGACGCCTATCAGTCTACTTGTATCACACTCACCCCCATAGAGCATAGAATAAGACAAGACCCTGTCAAATCCTTGAAGTTTGCTTAAATCTACGTTCCGTGCTCAATCCATTCAGCTTATTGAGGTGTAAATAGCGAATGAAATTTATAAAATCCCTCTATTTAGGTCCATAACACGCTATTTTGATCTCAACCATAAAGTTCAATCATACCATCTCAATAGACCAGAATAAGCGTTTATTCTTATATAGGCTTGGAGAGACATTCGAAATTTATGTGTATTCCATCTCTCAATAAATCCCACTTGCAGAAATCCCTCTGCGGGAATCTATCCTATTGCAACGAGACAGAAGGCCTATTTTATATTATAGGAAAGAGATGTCTATGTCTATTCCAAATACTGTAGCCTGTTGCTATTATATACGGTGCTATATTTTGGCTATATAAAGCTAGGTGTAGGTAGGATAGGATAGGTTGTGAGCAATCCGCCACTAGGATATTTACGATGGAGACATTAAAAGCTTGACATTACTCAGGTTCAAATCGCGTGACGAATAAAGCTTCGTACTTCCAGTCGTGCTAAAGCTGTTAAAAAGAGTAACTTGCAACAGTCCGTTGCTGTCATATTCGTTTTTAACTTCAGTTTCGTAATTCAATTTGTACGCGCATTTCGATCTATACCATTTAATTACTTGATTCCCAAGTACTGTATCTCGTAAATAGAGAAGGCATCAACATTCTCGATTATTATAATTACTCATTTAGAACTGAATATAGAAAGCCTAATTAAATCCTGTTTAATTCCTTTATTTAATGATGATGTTTTTAGCTTTATTATCACTTATCCATCTAAAATGGGTTTTGTAACCCATCTAAAATTGTAGGTTCGCCATGTTCCTCATAACATGAGGTGGAACTACCCATAAGAGTCTCCCATCACTAAATGTCATACGCTCATTATTTATGGCTCACCGGTTTATTTTTTTGCTGAGGAAATAATGTCTTATCCAATTTATTCAAATTAGCTATGAATTTATAGATAGTATTCCAAACTTAGATTCAGTATCTAATAGTGTAGCACTGTAGCTTATATTATTAAGGCAAAATACTCTGGCTCAAATTTATTAGAAAGCGTGAATTTTATTCAGGCTTAGAGCCTCATGTCAGTAATAAAAGTTCAAAATGGTTCTTGTATTCATTCTGATTAATAATAAATTATTGGCAAAAAAATATTTGATCTACTGTATTTTAAAAATTGTTATTTAGTAGTTTTAATTACGCAAATAGAAAAACATTTTTTCTCTTAGCAATAGAGGGTTTGCTGTGAATCTTTTTAGAATATTTTGATTCTTATCCAAATTCTTGGCAATTGTTGTCCGGTCTTAATTAATTGTTTTATTTTTAATTGTTTTAATCATTGTTTTATCATTAATTGTTCTAATTTCATAAATTAAACTTTATTTTTTACAATAATTTGTTTGTCGAATATTTTGGATCTTGGATTATAAAATATAGGCTAGTCTTGGATAATTGAATAGGCAAATGTCTAGAGTTTTAAATTTTTTCTAATAATTTTGATAAGTTTTGTTTAATGAATTCTAATTAATATTGGGTATCAAATTATTAAAATATGTGATTGTTAAAACGTATAATCAAAGTTTATATGCCTAAAGTTTGGATATAACAAACAACTCCATCAACAAAAAAATCGAATCCTGAAATATATTACAGTACAACAAATAATGCTTGATATTCTCATTTATGTAAATATTTCTAAAGGTCATTTAAAAGGTTTCTAATGATTCGGTCAAAAATAGAGATTTGTGTGAATAAACTGTTGTACACTGTAAATATTAGTTAATATTAATATTAAATTCACAAATTTATCATTGCAAATTCCGTTTTATACACTTTTTTTATTAGTTAATCAGGAATGATTGTCCTGGTATGATGTAATTCCCACATTATAGAAACAGCACTCCTGCATTCTAGTATGCTTTCCCACTGTTAAGACAATTTACATAGTTAACGGTGTCTTCACTTCAGCTACCTTACGGCTTTTTCCGCGACTAACAGTTTTCCTTATAACGAGCCTGGCACCTAATGGTCATGCTATGGATACGTTCATAATAATATACATATATATATATTTTTTTTTTTAAATATATATATTATACATAGTAGACTAGAGGGCTGCTTTGAATTTACATCGGCTATGATGAGCAGATTAATGGTTCGGAACCCACCTAAAACTGTAGATCCAACTCATCAATCACCATCATCCAACTCATTACCCATGCACAGGTCTCAGACCTATGTGGGCTTCATCCTCAGAAGAAAAAAAAAGAAAAAAATCTTAAAAAATATGGTTAAATAATAATATTAATTAGTTAATATTAATATTAGTTTATTAATATAATATTCGTTACATTTACAAGTGACATACACTTTGCTCTTGGACCAGTAAAATTAGCTCTGAATATAGAATATAGATTGAAAATTTAGACACGATTTTTTTGAGTCATCCAAAATTATTTTTTCAAATGAATGTTTTATCAAATTTAAATTGAGGTCTGATTTAGATTATTTTAATTTAATCCAAATCAAGCCTCAGACTTCTGTTGGAGTCATGCGTAACGATTTAAAAAAAAATTCTATCACCCAGCCAATTGTAAAACATAGCTTTTCGCTTTAATTTTTTAATAAAAGTTCTATCGTTATAGTAAATGATAATACATAGGGTTTCGCCTCATTGAAAACTTGAGCTCTTCGTATTCCAGAAATCAAAATCCCAATTTGAAAAATTACATGACATTTAGAAATAGTGTGTAGTTTAAAAACCTGTGCTTGACAGAGTTCTTTACAATTGGATAAAATCATTGAAACGATAGAACATCCTGAAAATAATAATAATTCTTTATTTCACGTTAAGTATAAAAAATCAATACAAAAGTACAAGTATCAAAATTCTATGTACATATACAATACATTACAATAAATCAAAACTGTGAAATTAGGTAGCCTACTCCCGAGGGTATCCTGTGTGAGAGTTACCATCTTATGTAAAATTTACTGTACAATAAAAAGTTCTAATATCTTTTTAAAAATATAACTTAAAATCAATTAGAAAAAATAAAAATAAAGTTGACAGAAAATTAACTATTTATAAAAACAATTTATATACATAGAATTTATTATTATATACATACAATTTTTAATACATAAAATAATACAGCTCCAAAATAATACATAGAATTTTGATAAAAATGTAGGCAAAACAGATCATAGAATAGGCCTATATAATTCGGAACAATGCTTGGTGGCTCTGGTAGCGTAGTTGGTTGGAGCGCTTGTCTGTGATAAGATAAGGCTCGTGCTGCCTTCCTTTCCGGCAGCCTTGGGTTCGAATCTCATTCAGCCATGGTTGTTTCTTATCGTTGACCCATTCACCTCATTACCCACGCAGAAGTCTTCTTATTCATTTGGGCATCATTCGCAATATAAAAAAATGTAGAAGACCTACATTCACAAGAAATTACATCGATAGGTACTTGAATTAATTCCAATTACATTGATTCATACAGGGTGGACTTGATGATGTAATACACATAAATATGCTGTACTGTGATTCACATTAATTTAGTTGAAGACTGTTGCTATGGTAGTAGATGAGTAGCAGTGAGTGGCTCTTGCACTTTCGCGTTTAAGTGTATGGATCTCTCTAAATTCGACTTCATCCTTGAGGAATGTCGCTAATCCTGTTTTGCAGACTGAGATTTATGCATAATGTATCAGTAAAATAATGAAGTTGGTAAAAGTGACTAATCTTCTTCTACCCATCAATTTCGGAACCTGTTTAGTTAATGAGGACATAATATTTACTGTAAATGTCCGTGGCGATGTTCCCTAGCCATAAAGTATGGAAGATAGAGCCAAGTTCAGTGTGGCCTACGATTATGGTTATCAGTTATGTAAATTCTGGGTCCGTAGTGTTCAACTTTCAAATTGATTATCACTGTTCCTTGTTTGTTTTCAATATTTAGAAGTGGATTACAAATAATTAAGGCAGTGAAAATTACTGAACTTGACCACGATTAGATTACGTGGTCGGCTGAGAACAGGTCACGTTTTCTAACGTTTGTGAACGAGCTTGTTCTGGCGAAGATGAGAAGACATTTTTATTCCTAGATAATCAGATAAACAGTATGCTTCACATTAATGTGCCATTTGTATTCCCGTCACGCCAGCTTAGCCGAGTACTTCTGGCACTAGAATTTCTTTTTCCTTGAGATTAGTATCAAGTTTACAAGCCGACACTTTTTTCAATATGACAAGAAGACTGGAATATAAACTTTATCCATCTTGCTATTATATCTCCTTATGTAGTATATTCATTTATTATTATTCAAGAATGACTTATGGATTTTGTAGGATTACGTATCGGATTATGATTTAAAAAAAAGAAGATATTTTTCTAATAAAATAGTGCTTAATTCGTAGAGATTAGACCTCAATGTTGGATTTTTTTTAAACTGTAAAACACTGTATTCTGAAGTTGGATAAATTGCAATACAGTGGAGCTGTATTAAAGTCATTTTCTTCAATATTTTATCTACGACCATGTCATAATGTATACATTACAGTTTCACAATTGATGCCAAAACAGCTGTCTTTTCGAAATGCTTTTTGAGACCCGTTGCATAAAGAGCTCATTATAGTACAGGTTCTACATTATAACACGGGTTCTGGACCAATCAGAAGCATTTTTGATGGAATCAATATCGTAATTCAATATTGTGAAACTATCAGCTGATTTCATCAAACTGCTACACCAGCTACTTTAACCTAACAATCTACTATAACTTCTCATATTTAAGACGAGAGGTTAGGTATCTCTGAACGGCCACAGGTAAAATGAAATTGTTTTAATTAAATGTATACTAGTGGTCGTAGATAAAATAGTGTATGCAACGATTTTATTTGGCCATTAAGGCACTCGTGAGATATTTATAACACTCGCATTCGCTCGTGTTATAACTTACATGTAACTCGTGCCTTAATAAGGGTCAAAATAAAATCGTTGCATAAACTACTATACTATCATCATTCATAATAGTTGAAAGATTTCTGCGTTTTTTTACAATGATTGAGGAAGTTGATAGCCGAGTGCCGTAGCAGTTATCTGTTCAATCAGAGATAAGCTACGTAACTCCTTGGCGCTCTTTGTATTGGATTTTCTTTGTGAAGTAATGCACTGCGTCATATAATAGACTGTAGCTGTATGGGCTACAATGAAGGAATTGCCTGGTTTTTGGATGGTTGAAATTTGTATTGTATTGATTGGATTGGCCAGCAAAAATACTCTGTTCTCTGCTGTAAAATCACTTCCCTGTGGTTTAGAACTCACCTAAAACTGTAGATCCAACTCATCAATCACCATCATCCAATTCATTACCCACGCACAGGTCTCAAACCTATGTGGGCTTCATCCTCCCGAAAAAATGTGGTTCACAGTGTACCTATTTTTTTCTTCAGCATACTATTTGTTTAAGTTTTTATTTTGTTCAAAATACATTTTTCCAATACAAACGAATTCTTTGGCTACTAAGCTTAGCCTGTGTCTCAATTCTTGATTTTTGTTGATATTGATTTATCTTGAGAGTTGATATTGATATTTGTATAATCTCTTACATTGCCTATGGAGAGACCTATGGCAAACATTGTTTCTAAAAGATCATTTGTTACATAATTTTTTACATTAAAAGTAACGAGTAATACAATAGAGAGTGTAATACTGTTCAACTATTTTAGCTACGATTTCTTCAAACAATGAAATAAATATGTAGTAATTCATGTACAGAGCAAAAAAAATAGATTTATTGAAAAATTTCAGTTCCAGAATAAAATTATATAAGCGTATGGCTTTTATTAGTGGGGAGACCCGTGGGTAGTTCCACCTTGCCTTTTGAGTCATACTATGGGGAACATGGGGGACTTACTATTTTAAGTGAGTTCCAAGCCTCTGGGTAAGTGATAATAAAGCTTATAACATCAAGTTATTGAAGCACGGTCACCCATCCAAGCGCAGTCTTCAGTTCCATATAAGTAGGCCTAAAAGATACTTCTTAATTTACTTCACAGGCATAATTTACTTCACAATAATCTGAACAATTTACTAATATGTTCCCAATTAGTTGGGATTTTTGACGCTCCACTGTATTTTCTAATGCACTGCTTCATATAATACACTATAGATGTATATAATGAAGGAAGTGCCTGTCGTTTGGATGGTTGAAATTTTTCCAATCAAATCATTCGGATTTTCAATTGAGTCGTTCAACAAAATTGAATCAATTCAGAATGTAACCTCCGAATGAAAACGTAATACAGAGAAAGTAGTCTGTTCATTTCCCGCCAATTTGACTGAATGTTATGAAACCAATTAAGAAGAAATTTGAGCTGTAGGTTTGAAAAGACGATTTCCTATTCACATCTTGGTGTGTGTATTTTCAGACAAAGAGTCCGAGCAGTTGGACGCGCCTGATTTCCACAAGCGTTTGCATGTTTGTGTGAGAAAAGAAAGCAAATGAAACTGAACTGCTATTATTCCGATGGTAATGATTTGGACTGGGAATGCTTTTTCACTCTTTCATCGGCTTTTCCCAGATGGCCGCAATTGTGATTTCAGGCCAGATTGTCGATTGAAATCCATTTATTTGGGTTTATTTTATTGTGCCGGACGGTTTTCAACGATTGCATTCGATTCAATGAGTTTCAGTGGCATTGACTGTCAATGTAAAATAGTAGGAAAAGAGAACAGTTTTGTATTAATAATAATAATAATATTTTATTTCGCCAAAATAGAAAAATACAAATATAAGAAATTCACAATATAAAGTGTATAACACATTTTTGGCACATATAATATTAAGTTTGTTAACTGTATTCAACATCTACAGTCAGGGGAAATCTACAGTCGATCATGTTCTTGAATAAAACTTGATATTATCACAACCACATTTATTATTAACAAACGAGATACTAGAAATTCTCAAGGATAGAACGACATTCAGGAATATTCAAGTTTTAGAAGGGAAGAAGATTGGAGTTATGTGGAAGAGGGAAATGAACTCAGAAAGAGGAAGAACGACACTTCAGAAAAATGAAGCTGCCTGGGACGGAAAGTTGGCTAAATAAGCTACTTAAATGGGCTATTCGAACTAACCGAGATGATAAAATAGTTTCGGCATTCATGCCATTTTTAATCTCAATTGAACTATAACAAAACTGCAGAGTAACTTCATATTATACAGAGTGTTTCGGAACTCTCTATCAATACTTCCAGGCAGTGTTTCTGGATCACTAATAAAAGTAAATATCGTAATAAAAATGTTCTAAAATCCCCAGTTACTCAACACAGCCGCCATTTTGTTTTTTCACTCATTATTTTGCAAACAGCTTTATAACAATTGAAACAACCTTATAAAAATTAATCAAAATTTTCCGACATCAAAAAACAAAATGGCGGCCATTTAAAATCTTTGAACAGGATTAAATTAATAATGGCTAATGATATCAAAATTTGACTGAAATAACGTTTCTTAGATATTTTTATTGCGAATCCAACGATACCTCATTTTCCAAGATTGGCCAACAATTAACAGAGATATGCTACTTCTTAGTGTGTGCGATGGTTGGAAGCGAAAAACTGCAACCCGTTCTCAACCATCGCACACACTAAGAAGTAGCATATCTCTGTTTTATTGTTGGCCAATCTTGGAAAATGAGGTATCGTTGAATTTGCAATAAAAATATCTAAAAAAACTCTATTCTAGTCAAATTTTGATATCAGTAGCCATTATTAATTTAATCCTGTTCAAAGATTTTAAATGGCCGCCATTTTGTTTTTTATGTCGGAAAGTTTTGATTAATTTTTTTAAGATTGTTTCAATTGTTATTAAGCTGTTTCCAAAATTTCAAAATTATACATTCAAAGGTATTCGGATAAAAAAATAATGAGTGAAAAACAAAATGGCGGCTGTTTGAGTAACTGGGGATTTTAGAACATTTTTATTACGATATTTACTTTTGTTAGTGGTCCACAAACACTGCCTAGAAGTATTGGTAGAGAGTTCCGAAACACCCTGTATACAGCTACATGAACTAATACTATTGGCTAAGAATGTGAGCCTTTCACAGGCTGACCTTTGTTGCTAGGTTAGGGCCATTTCATTGGCTGTCTGAAACTTGACATACCCTGTTAACAAATGGAGCAAACAAAAAAAAAAAAAAAAATTGTCGAAATCTAACAACAACAATAAAAAGAAGTAGAAAACATGGAACCAATTGCAAAACTGTATTTAAAATAAACGGAGAAATATTGGAGGTCAAAACATTATTGCGTTTATTATAATATGGATTTGGTTACCCTTTTTCTACTAGTTTCATTGTTGTTTCATGTTTAACAGTAATTGTATTGCTCCACCTGTTACTAGGGAAATATAATGTGCTACAGCATGATAACGTATAAAACAGTAAAAATAAATAGTTTATTTTTCGGAGGATGAAGCCCACATAGGTATGAGACCTGTGCGTGGGTAATGAATCGGATGATGGCGATTGATGAGTTAGATCTACAATTTTAAGTGGGTTCCGAACTACCGGGAAATGATTTTACAGCAGAGAACAGTCTTTTTGCTGGCCGATCCAATCGGTCACCCTTACAAAGAGCGCCCAGGAGTTTCGTAGCTTATCATTGATTGAACAAATACATGCTACGGCACTCGGTTATCACAGTTTGGAATAGAGATCCTGACTACTCTATGTCTCAGGCTGTACAGCATCCTACATTTAGAGCAAGCAGAGGCAGAGAATTGTGAGATTAGAATTAGCGTCATCTTTAGCGTAGTATTGCTCAAACTCTCATGTAATACCACCCGCAATCAATTATTCCATATTTTCTGTATTTCCGGCAATATGCACCCTGATGGTGGGAGGGAAGAAAGAATGCTTGGGGGAAATATAGACGAAGGAGCAATTGGTGAACACGGTCAGAGAACTAACTGTGTGACTGCTGCCCGGTCTGTGAGACCGCGTTAGAATAGCGTGAAATGATTGAGCGCTTATAATGTGTATCTAGCCACCTGTTTTCCTCTTTCAAGCCACCAGTTTTTCTCTTTTCCTCTCAATCAAACTTTGCATCTTTCTCCTTTTCTCAGCGCGCGCGACTCAAAGTACGCAACGAGCAATCCTTTCGCAACGGTTTCGCGCCGGCCGAGGAAGTTTCCATCGAAGGAGGAAATCTGCGAGTCGGGGAGTTTCCGGCCAGATACGATCAGCTGGACGCCGGATTCCGTCTTCGCCAGAGGTTAATGACCTCAAATCGATTTTGGAGTATCGAATTGTAGAAAAACTCTCATGATTGTCCAGTTATTCCCATAACACCCTCCCATTTCAAAAATTGCTTATTTTGTTCAAAACTTATAATTTATTAACGTAATTAGAATAATTTTCAAGAAGACTTTAGTTAATGAGAGATACAGCCCACATGATTATTAAGATATCTTCTCAGTATTAAAGTTTTTGTATAGTTCTCATAGAGATATCACTCAGTTTGCTTACAAACCGTTTTAATTGCTTATAAACGTTACATTCATATTTTCAGTGTGTGCTGTAGGCTATATTGCACATTCCATCAACACCTTACATTTGTTTTTAAAATTGTAGTATGTAGTAAATAAAGTAATCATTTGATGATTATATAATTGGTTCTGTTGTAACTACTCTGCTCAAGCTGGGCGCCATTTATATAGCCGTCACTCATGACAAACTCCTCCAGTTCTGTCTGTCAGTAACAGCATAATAAATTCCATTTAATCAACTATTATTATTATATTAATGGTCAAACGCTGAATCTATTCCCACACACACAAAGCTAAGAAAAGTACTGGATTTAGTATCAGAAAAGTTTACAAAAAGGTTTACCTCAGCATAAGTATATAGCTATAAAAGTATGTGATTCTTCTTTCAATACCTCAATGAATGTATTTAATATTCATTTGTACAGTAATTTGCATTTAATATTCCTTTTCTGGTGACTGATGTGGAGATTTTTATATCATAATTTTGAGTGAATGCTTTTCAAGTCATCATTGAGTTATGGAAGACTCAAGGTGGGTTCATGAATACGCCTTTGATAGCTTGGCTTATGCAGATGATTTCGCTTTGATCCTGCTGGTCTTTACAAAAGCACAAATCCTACTTGACCAACGAGACTTCCTCGGTCCTCATTCCGAGTCCTCAGTCCTTTTCCATAGCAACAACTGTTCTACGTCTTAGTACTCATTTCAAAAACATCGTCTTCAAAAAGCTGCTTTCAATGTTGCCCCAGTAACTTGCACTATATTCTATATCCTCTAACGTCTTCATAACATCCTCTTTGAAAATTCTCCCCCAATTCTTATTTATGCTCATGATGACCATAATTCTAATTGCAAGTGTGCATAACATTCTCCCCCTCTAACGTCTTCATAACATCCTCTTTGAAAATTCTCCCCCAATTCTTATTTATGCTCATGGTGACCATAATTCTAATTGCAAGTGTACATAACATTCTCCCCCTCTAACGTCTTCATAACATCCTCTTTGAAAATTCTCCCCCAATTCTTATTTATGCTCATGGTGACCATAATTCTAATTGCAAGTGTGCATAACATTCTCCCCCTCTAACGTCTTCATAACATCCTCTTTGAAAATTCTCCCCCAATTCTTATTTATGCTCATGGTGACCATAATTCTAATTGCAAGTGTACATAACATTCTCCCCCTCTAACGTCTTCATAACATCCTCTTTGAAAATTCTCCCCCAATTCTTATTTATGCTCATGGTGACCATAATTCTAATTGCAAGTGTACATAACATTCTCCCCCTCTAACGTCTTCATAACATCCTCTTTGAAAATTCTCCTAAAATTCTTATTTATGATGATGGTGACCATAATTTAAATTGAAGATGATATAAATATGGTTATATTGTCATAGATGTGATCACAAAAAGTTAAAATATATATTCGTTGGATAACTCAATATTGGTGTGTATTGATTCAATAATCTGTACTGCGTGCTTAAGCAGTTTGATCATTTTGGCTCTTCTTGGATGTGATGTGGGAATTTGGCCGACGAAGCCTTATGAAAGCGCGGACTATCAGTTGGATAAAGCCGCTATCTTCTTACGCACGTATTCCGTCGCCTTTCTTGATTCTATTTTCTTCCTGTCGAATCGTCAGCTTCCGTTTCGGTTTTTCTTTATCTCTCTCCGTTTCTTTCATGTTCTCTTTTTCTGTCCATTCCAAGGAGTGTTGGCGCTAAGCCTTTTGGGGTTTCTCGTCACATATCTGTGGGGAAGACCCTTAGCGCTGCTGTGTGCTCAGTTGTGCTGACTGCAACTTGCCGATTCAGGTTTAATTTTGGTCTCGACGAAAGCACGAAAGACTGGATTTTGTTGTTGCTGCTGCTTCATCATTACACACACGTATTTTACTCGACTCAATCAAGTCCAAGTTTCGAGAAATTTTCATCTTTTTTATGTAGGCTAGTTTGTTTTAAGAGAAACCGTATTCATGGGAAATAAAAAACATTTTTATTTGACAAAAATTGTCATTTATTCAGAAAAATAGTTTTATTAAAATGAGAAATAACCTGAAGAAAAGGAGATTGAACACACAGTGAGTGGCTCCTTCCTTAATGTAAGTGATGTTTAGCTAGTTAGACCATCAATTTATACTAATCAAATGCCCGGTTTCTGAGTTGTTCATTAAGTTTAATGGATCATTAACCCATTGCTCCAGCATTGAGTTAATGGTCCATTAAGTTAATAAACGACTGAGAAACCGGGCATTAGTATAGTATAGTATATAGTAGAGTATAGTAATCTTATAACCGGTTTCTGAGTCGTTCATTAAGTTTAATGGATCATTAACTCACAGCTGGAGCAATGGGTTAACATTGCTCCAGCTGTGAGTTAATGATCCACTTAATGAACGACTCAGAAACCGGGCATAAGATTACTATACTCTACTATATACTATACTATACTAATGCCCGGTTTCTCAGTCGTTTATTAACTTAATGGACCATTAACTCAATGCTGGAGCAATGGGTTAATGATCCATTTAACTTAATGAACGACTCAGAAACCGGGCATTAGTATAGTAATTTATATAATCTTAATCTAATTCATTGAATTGAAAGCGAACAATACTTTCTATTGGAATGTTACAGTAACGAAATTTAAGAAATTAATCAAATTCCACTGCTGTGTATGTGGATGCCATTTGGCATCTTGATTCTGAGCCATATTCATTCTGGAAAACAATATAAGAAAGTACCAGAACCAATATACTAATAATTGAATTCAGATCTATTTTTCTAGAACAGCAAAAATCGTACCAAGAAAAGTGTACAAAGTGACTTGGAATGGGGGCATTAAAAAAATCGGGGTTCCCTTAGAGTTTTTTCTTTCATGATAATAGCATTTTGAATTTTTGTTACTAAATGTATACTCAATACTTGAGGATTTTATAAACACCTGAAATGACAGGAGGATGGGCTGCATGGCGAGTGACTTCAATAGTAATGGTCAAATAAAAATCAAATACTATTTATTTCCAATAAAATTGCAAACATTTGGCATATATCCGAAAACATTATTACATTCTGGTTTATTCATAAGTTTAATTATACATAGGCTATAATATATTGTATAGGGATGTGCCTAGACACGAGTTGTTTATATGAAACATAATGCATATCAGTAAAGAACACTAATCTATGAATAAATTTGAAAATATTTTGATAAAAAAACGAAAAAGTTCAATGTAATTTGTAGTCGTTCAGAATAATTATTTCAAAATCAACAGCAAGAAAAGGCAATGTGACAATAATTATTACTGGCAACGAGAAAAAATTCTTTAGACAGGGAAACTACAAAAATATTACACTATATTTTTAAACTGAGAAATCTTTCACAATATGGTTCATAAATAAATAAACCATATAATTATAGATTCTTATTAATTTAATCACATGTCTTTTTTAATTAATATATTTTTATAGTTCATAAAAGAGGGCGCGGAATCAGCACCACAACAGACGAGGCAAGAGCGAGTAGTAGAGTCAGTAAATTAGTGAAGTAGTTTCAGTAAAGCAGGATTCACCTGTATCCGGATGCGATGACTGCCTCCGTTGATGCCCCCTCCCTGTACTCATTAACCACTCCGATCCATTGTTTTAAGTAATTTACTATTTAAAATTTAGTGATGTTGAGTCAGGCTTCCAATGATGTGGGTGACTGCTACGGTATTAGAATCTGTATTTTAATACTCATTTCCCGTATTTATTTTTCTTTATAGTCATACTTATAGAAAATCCAGCTAAAACTTTATTTCCATACGACCGTATTTTTTTCAAATGCTTTTGATTTGATTGTGTTCAAAGATGAGAAAAATGACGGATTAATCGATAGCACAGGAATGCCTAAAGTATTCAGTCACAGTACTGATAAAACTTAATATGATTCTTATTTATTTTTCATATTTACTAAGTTATATAAATTAAACTTCATAATAATGGAGGGCGATATTATTATTTTGAACAATGTATCATAGACACTCGTCATCCTTATTATAAAGCAGGTTATACTGTATATATCACTCGGGTAATATTGAGGACCGGATTCTCAATAGATAATCACTGGACATTTTTATTCAATGCGAGAGTGTAGCATTACATGGAAAGTTCATTACGCGGTGAAAACATCTCTGTTGAAAATGGAAATAATTATGAAGAAATTTCATTTTCGGTAAACTGGAAATGCGAAAGCTGCTGAAAGTAAAAGTTATATTCATTCAAGTTTCTGTGAACTACATTTCAATGTTACTTCTTGGCTGGATATTCAACGTGGTATTTTATTTACTAATATTTTAATAAATAAAATGGAATGTTTATTTACATGTTCAGTAGCTCGCAAAGCTTCGTCTTGTGACAACTAAATTTATGTTAATCTTCCTTGTATTGCTGATAGGGATGTGGTAGATAGACGTTATTGTATATAAAACAACTGATGTTGTGACAACATAGTCTTATTCACTACTATACATAGTAGTGAATTCTATAAAAATCTGGACAAATAAAAAATATAGGCTATGTTTTTTGAATATTGAAAACTTTTACCATTTTAATCATTAACGTATGAATTTAGTAAAAATGTTTTGCAAATGTCAATATGTTTAATATCTAAATCTAAATCTTAACAGCAACCGTACTTCAGATATAACTGTTTTGTGAAACCAACAACCGGGTGTGTAAGAGGATGTTAACCACTGCAAAAACTTCTACTTTCAAAAGTTTTCAAAAATATTATTCATTTACATTTCTCACTACGAGCACAAAAAATGATTAACTTGGACGGTCCATCCCAACATAAGTTTTATGACTAGTGCGTTGGTATCTAAACAGTTGTAACAGATGTTTCTTGAAAATGAAATTTTCATTGTTATTTCAACAGCTAAAATGAAAGAAGTCGCCCATTGATTGAGTTTGAAATTAAATAATGTTCAAATAGTGTTAGTAATAATGTATAAGTGAATAATACTATTGAATAATGATCAAATAGTAGTAATCAAACAATTCTTCGTTAGCACAAAATTCTATAAGAAACTGGAAAAATAAAAAATGTAAGATTTTTGAATATTGAAAACTCTACGTTCAAATATATTGCTGGTATGTTCAATTTCAAAACAGAACGTAAACCGAACTTATAATGGGGAAATAGTGTTGTAAAACAGAATATACTGTTATTATTTAATGGGGAAATAGTGTTGTAAAACTGAATATACTCTTATTATTTAAGGTAATATAGCTTGGTAATCTTCCGTAGTCTTTGAATAAAACTCTAATAGTAATTTAGAATTCTCATCTTAATTACTCTTCAATTTATTGTATTAATGCACGCTTCCGGGAGAGAAAGGTAATTAAAAATTAAGAGAAAACTCTTATTAATTGAAAAGCTTTTATAGCTGGGTGGTTTTTGCACTTTCGGAAGAGCCTCTGATGTTGGTTGTTGGTTATGTCGGTTTAAGGGGAAGGGGAAGGGGGAGCAGGATTAAGGGCTGTAGCCGACCTGATCGATGTCGTCTTGCTAGATAAATGAATCTGTCGAGTTGATCGATCCCTTAATGACTGTTGGCCGTTTGCGTCGCTGTGTGCTGGCGACGCGACAGAAAAAAGAGAAAAACCGGATCTAGCGACATGTAGAATTAGTACAGTCCCGACTGTAACTCAGGGCTACTGACGGAGTTAACGTTAGTTGCATGAGCAAGTGACTAATTGGATAAATGCGTCCCACGTGAGCCAGGTGAAAATATCTTCTGAAATAATTCATCAACTCACTCCATTCGAGTGAGAGGTGTCCCGAAAACGTGTTGCAGAAATATATCTGTACATTACATTTCTCTTGATCTTTCCTGATGGATTCGAATTCAGTGAAAAATTGACGATTTTAGTGTGCCCAAATAGTTAATGAAATGCTTGATCCTTGATGGCTAGATGTCGAATGTAGACTATAAGTAGATTAGATAGACTATAGAAGGATTGATACAATTTTCTTTGTTGTGTTTGAACAAAAAAGTTCATTCTCCCACTTAGCCACGTTTTCGAGCTAGAGTTGAGTTTGAAATATGTTCAATTCAAAAAACATTATCATATTTTCCAGTTTTTGTTCAATATTCTCAGGTGAAAAATTTTCCATGGTAATAAAAAGTGACCTAAAACAATTGGAGCTGGAGTTGAAATTTTATACACTAATAGAGGCAATTTGGGTTTAAAGGCAGTTGTTTCTTTACATTTTATTGTACAGTATTTACAGTGTACAGTATGAATATGTAAATTAAGAAATAGGATAATACTAATAATGATAAAGTGAAATCATCTAGTAAATCTGTATTGTACTCTTGATATTTCTATTTCCAGTACAAGCTTAGAACTTGATCGTTGATTACAACGCCATGTCTAAATGGCGAGAGATAGGATGACACTTATTACAAAACTCAAGAGCTTCGAGCAAATCGACAATATTACTGCAATAACAAAACTTGTAGCTAGACTGTCTCAACTCAGCTAAACTTCATCTTCAGCTTGCTTGTCTTGGCTAGAATCTTCACTGTTATATCTGCTCTTTGTTATTGAACCTTGTAATTGAAATTCAATTTATTGCTCACAAAACTAGAAAATACTCATCCACGAAAAACAAAGTAGTAATTACATTTTTAAATTTTGTTTCAATCAATCTTAGCTTGTGCACTGGTGGAATTGCTAGCTAATTTTTACAATGAAAATAAGATAACAATTTTAGTATTAATAACAATTAAATTTTTACCGTATCGGTCTCACCTTTCAGATGGTCAAGACAAGTTTTAAGATTGTGATTACGATTTTCAATAATTCTTATAGTCTACCCTGGTGGTCATACACAATTCCATCTAGAAGAGTACGAGTTTTCTTGGGTGAACTATTTGGTTAGATTTAAAATATTTTAATTTCTCGCTACAACCCAAATCTTCCAAATAGGACGAAAATAGTTATTATTTATGTATGTTATTTATGTAGAGCGTGAAGCGCGACTTTATCGCTCGAGCCAAAACATTTACTGCGCGACGCATAGCGGAGCGCAGTAATTTTGCGAGAGCGATAAAGAAGCTTCACGCGCGAATTGCATACAATATTTTTCCTACAACTGCAGTTCTGGATTCCAACACAATAAAAGCTTGTAGTTTGTAACATCACAGACCGTGCGCGGATTTGATTAGTGTTCGCCATTGTTGAGGATTATGTGAATTTCACAGATTCCGTGATCCACCAATGAGAAGACATCATAATCAAAACAGAATCGTAAAGCCGCGTCTCCATCAACCGAACATGCTCGGCGAACAGTGATCGCTGGAATCATCTGATGTCACCGAACATTGTTTGGAGTTGGTTTGGTGTGGACGCCTTCTCGAACATTATGATCGGTGTGATGAGGTTAGTGGTGGGAACCTGTGTTGATCGTCACTGTTCGCTCACAGACCGAACATTTCAATTGAACTTACGAACATGTTCGGTGACCCATATGTTTAATGTTTATCCGTTTTTTGTATTCGCCAACAATGTTCGGCAGACATGTTCGGTTGGTGGAGACGCGGCTTAAAGCAAACAGCTGGCGAGCGTAAAGTACTTTACCGCTTGCGGAGCAGTAAAGAGGTATTTTACAATTAGTTTTCAGTACGTAAAGAACTACTTTACGGGCAGTTGTAGGAAAATATATTTTGTAACGATTTAACTCAATAACACTAATAAAGAAAATGCATCCAGGGTTGAACCGAACCCAGGACAAACAAACGGTACAGTAGTTAGTTCCGCTAATTAGTCAAGATGGTCTGCAGCTATTATTCGTTGTTTGAGAATGTTCGGCTATCTGAAATCAGAATATAAAAGCTGAGCAATTTAATTCAATCCAGTTAACTAATTTAACTATGTCTAAGTCAGCATTGAATCTAACTCAGGAATCGTGCATCTTGTACGGCTTCAATACGGTAGCCGGCAAGCTAAATCGCTATTGTAAGGAGGTCCTAGATGTAGTTGAGTATAGACTACTGTATCTAGATGGAGTCGAGTTATCTTTTGTTGGCGGGCGTGCATTTTATAGCGGACCCGGACACAATGGCCTGTGTAACGAAACGTCCGGTGGCCGGTGTAACGGGATTCGTCCGGCGTTCGACGTCTGCACTTCTTTCTTGGGCGTCATAATAGAGAATAGATGCGGCGTAATCGCGGATCGTGGACGTCGGATGATCGCACCTCGCTTCGACTCCTCGTCGCATTTCTATTCAATTCCAAAGTGTAGCATAGGCCTATAGGCTTGGTAGAAACAGTTCACTGTACTGAAAAGCATCTGCTATTGTTTGTTATCCGGAATCATCCGGATGTCTTGAGCGGAATACTGTGCTCAAATTGACTTCGATCTTACTTAACGAAGTGGCCTCACAATAGCGTGAATTTTCAGTTGTGGAGTGGATTTTTCTTCAAGTACGTACAGCCTTATGGAAAAGACATGCATGAAAGAACACTTAAACCTCCACATTTATTTTTTTTTCATCTATCTATGTATTAATAGAAAATTACAATAAAATGCGAAGGTGCATCAAGTCTAAATCAGCTTTCATCACAAATTTTTACTACTTTCTTTGTAGTGGCGAAGGTGATATTGTGGAAGGTGTCCATAATGAATAATAAGACGAAATTGTCACAACCACATTTATTAAAACTTTGAGGAACAAGTTTCGGTTGTTACATCACTATCAAACTCAATCAAACTAAAACTAAAGTACAGAGAGCTTAATATCACAAATTTTGACTACTTTCTTTGTAGTGGCGAAGGTGATATTGTGGAAGGTATCCATAATGAATAATGAGACGAAATTGTCACAACCACATTTATTAAAACTTTGAGAAACTAGTTTCGGTTGTTACACCATTATCAAACTCAATCAAACTAAAACTAAAGTACAGAGAGCTTAATATCACAAATTTTGACTACTTTCTTTGTAGTGGCGAAGGTGATATTGTGGAAGGTATCAACCTAGTTTCTCAAAGTTTTAATAAATGTGGTTGTGACAATTTCGTCTTATTATTCATTCAATTTTGACTAGGCTACATTATTCAAACAGTCCATCATAACGGACTTCCACGTATGCACCGAAATCTTCTACTTGAAGAATTTCTATGAAGTCCCTTGATATTACAAAATTTGTACGACTTCTTATTGCCGAATAGCCCTACATCTTCAGAACAGATTTTTGGCCTAGATAGTCGATTTCGTTTTAATGAGTATATATTAATTTGGACGTTGTAATCATAACGTAAGGAAATACATTAATGTTTGGAAAGAAGTTGATGTCAAAAATCATTTGAAAAATTACGTGACATTAACAGTTTTTACATGAGTAGCTCTGACACAGAGTTCATAACGACGTACGGCATCGAATCATTGAAAAAATAGAACATCTTGAAAATAAGGCAGTTTCAAAATAGCCTACAGTGATTTTATATCGTACACGAATGTGAAATAAGAAGTGGTGTAATATCCAGAAGTGGAATAGTTTGTGACAATCCTTGCAATTTCGGTATACAAAAAATTCGTTTGATTTTTCCACCGCTGTAAGAAATATTGATACAGTTTTACAACCTTTTTTCAATTTTTCTGACATTAATCCATCAAAATAATAAACTACAGTGTTCCAGCTTCTTTATTCCACTTTTTAAATTCATTTTTCAAGAGCTTAGTTAGTAAGATTTGTCCATTATTCCACATGTTCACGAGTTATTGCTTTATTGCTTACTTTTAATAGAAAGTATTTGAGAGACGAGAATTTTTACTTGTAAAGTAACTTACGGAACTAATAAAGGATGGATTTTTCGTTATTCGTATGTCTCAAAACTTAGTTAAGCCCATTGGAGTGATCACGTACACTACATTGTGAATTCATGGTCTTGAATACGTGAATTGAGACAAGCCTTTCAGGATTTATAGTCTCACTACGTCTCTCTAGAACGGCAAGAAAGTTTGTTTTTAGTGTAAGTCTACTGTGCTGCCAACCAGTTTCAATTCATATAACAGGGCGCACTGCATTCCCTTCTTTTTGAGGAGCAGAACCAAATGGAAAAACTCACAGACGAGAAAAAGAAGTACGACTTGTAATATGTTAGCAAAGGAACTCATTTCTATAGCTGCTGGTCTTAGACTGAAATCGAAACGCGAAACAATCTACCGTACATATAGGTCTTTTTCTATAGAGTCCAGGCATAGTTACAGTTGTGTTACAGGTTCTAAGTCTAAAATAACGCTGGCAATACTCACTGATCAGTAACGTCTTACAGAAAAATAAGCAATTGAAAACAGATAAATCGATATTTTTCAACTAATAAAGAGATTTCAATAAACTGTACAAAAATCAATCACTAAAAGTTAAAAGGTTGATCTAATATTAAATAATAACTGTACAATAAACTGTCCAATAATATTCAGAAAAAGAAACGTCGAAAAAGAACAATTAACTTACGTAGCACTAGTCCGTAATACAATAAAAACTATTTAGTAGTTCACTGGTAGGAATTAAATATGAAAAAGAATAATTATCACTATAGGCACAGAGAAAGAATTATCACTATATAGGCACAATATATAGAACTGACACAACTTGTTTATCACAACGAATCTCAAACAAGACTAAACTAGTTTCTACAAATGCGTTCGCCTTAAATAGGTTTTTCAACAATCGAGAGATCTCTACATTTTTCTATCATCTTCTAAATAAATTAGGAAACTCGCACTTTCCACAATATTCGATAAGATTCCATAATGTCTAATCAAACAACTAGAACATTCTACAAAGTAAAGAGTAAACACCATAAAAGTATCAAAAGCAGAGTAATTAATTGCTTAGAAGTAAACATTTACATAGCAGATAACACCGAGAACGACTTCTTTCTCTCAATTCTCACTACAGTTGTATCTCTTTCGACTTCAGATCCAAGTACTTGAGAATAAAATAGAATATTTATTGTTAATTTCCTGCATTGTAAATCCAATATGTTTTAATATATCGAAAAAAATATTTGTTGAACCTGAATCAACTGTGCTTGTCAACAATTTACAGTATATTTATTCATTCATTCATTTACATACACATTGGAAGGGAACAACAGGCTCATTCCCTAACTGTTACTTCCTTTTAAAATGTTTACTGAATATTGGTCATCGAAATGTTTCAAGGTTTCGTACTTATCTGTCTAATTAATGATTTGCATTTGGAAATTTTTATATAAATCTTATTAATTAATAAATATCAATTTAATTGATTAAAAAAATAATCTTATTGATTAAAACTAATAATAATAATAATAAATATAACAAAAGTAAAATAAAACAATTTAAATTATGCACTTCAGATAAATAATGAGAACATTGATATTTTTCAGAAACTTGAGAGCCAAAACAAATTCATGTGATTCACACAGTGGCGGTCCCAGGGGGGGATGGGAGGGATATATTTATTCATTAAAAAAATAATCTTATTGATTAAAACTAATAATAATAATAATAAATATAACAAAAGTAAAATAAAGCAATTTAAATTATGCACCCGAAATATCAAGATGGATCCCCCCTGAAAAAGTTTTCGTTTTAGCAAAAACTTTTTGTATTATTATTAATTTTTTTATTTGTGATATTCTTTCTTGTAAACTTAATAAATGTACATTACATTGTTGTGTAACAATCTGAGTATTTTTTTTGGCTATTCCTTCGTAACTTACATGTTAAAAATAGGGCCTAGCCATAAAGAAAAAATTCGCAGTGAACACTTGATTCATTTTTGATTTCATTATACGTTTATTTAACTGAACTTTGTCATCATGCTCATTAGCTCATTAAATAATCACATTGACTTTTAATCAATTTTCTTTGTGTAGCTAAAGGAAATCAAAGCAAAAACTATTCCTGTATTTCTTGTTCCATGACGAACTGAGTTGTAAGATTAACTTTTTATGTGAATTTAACGACTTGCAATCAAATATTCATTAAGAATAAATAAGATAGCATTAGAATAAATAAGAAGCAAAAACTATACTATGGTTGGGTCCTATTTCACCCAGATTTACAATAAACTTTAAATGAAAAACTATTTTATTAGCTAACATAAAAACAATAAGCTTGAGCATATTTTAGAGCTCAAATACGTATAAAAATACGTTTTAGGCTTCAAATTCCACATTTTTCCGGGGGGGGGGGGGAGGGGGGTACCCAGACCCCTCGGTGGTCATCCCCCCACCCCCCGAAATGAAATCCTGGGACCGCCACTGGATTCACATGTCGAAATAGTGATGTATTGATTTTCTTCATGCTGATGATGTTTGAGGCTTGTGCGTATGTAACAAGTGGATGATGATGATATGCGTGTTGGACCTACAGTTTTAGTGGTGGTCCCATCCACCAGATGTTTATCATATTTTCGCTTTTTCTACATCTCTCAAGCTAGCTCTTTCATTCTTTGAACAATTTTGCCACATTTGCCAAAGTAGAAGTCACCTTTTCGCTTTGTAATTAACCTGAGTTGATTTTTCTATCGATTATCCCGTTTGAAAGCACAAAGGCATCTAATAAAAAGGCTTAGGCCATTTTTTCTCCTTTTTTGTCGTGACGTGTGCATTGTGTTGACGGACAAGGACAGGACAGCCCATTAAGAGAAGCGAGCTTTCATTGTTGTCGATTTGAGCCGAAGGCATTCTGCAAGAAAAGCGTGACATGCAACGGCCAGTCACCTACATCTATATATAATTACTGTATACACCTTTACCGCAGTACCTATAGAACTAGCGTACTTCTTATCACGGGATGTTAACAGCGGAATGTCTTCCATCAGTCCACATCAAACTGAATGCAGCATGCGATATTATTTGTCCCCGTCGAATAATAAGCTTATTGTGACTACAATGTTGCTTAAGAAATCTGCAGTACAGTGACTATATAGTCAGTGTAATAGTTTTCATTTCACATATTAAATATCGATTTATCTTCCGATACTGATACGTTGAGGTAGGCTCATTAAAAAGATATTTTACTTGAATAGATGTTTGTCACAAATGAACTGTTCGCTTGTTTGTTGACTGATAAACTTGGTTTAGAATAACGTAAGAATGTACAACAACTTACTGTTTGTAGAATATTGCTGACACTCATATTTCAACCAAAGCTTGATTATTTGTTATTTATTTGTGGAACAAAAAAAAACATTAGAATCAATGAGTATCACATAATAATTATAAATTATTCTTAAATAATTTTCGGTTATGTCAAGATAATAATTAGTTTTTGACAGATTTCATTACTACTAACTACCCTAACTGCCTCATTATAAGCTTCTCAAGGTATTTTGATCGAGTAATACAATAACTATACTGTTATTATCTCTATTAATATTTTTATTTATCTTTAACTATTAATATTATCTCACATGATTTACCACTAGTTCAAGTAATATATCTACTGTATCATACATAGGTATTTTCTAAAAATAGTTGAAAAATTGAGGCGTCTGAGCTTGGATGGGTGACCGTGCTTCAATGACTTGATGTTACAAGCTTTATTATCACTTACCCGGTGGTTCGGAACCCACCTAAAATAGTAGGTCCACCATGTTCCCCGTAACATGGCACAAACGGCGAGGTGGAACTACCTGTAAGGGTCTCCCCACCATTAAAAGCCATACGCTTATTATTAGTTGAAAAATGACTAAATTCTATAAATTCATGAATAGGAGTTGATAGGCCTATACATAATGTTATATTATTCCTCATCTACAGATCTCAGTAGCCTTGTCAAAAAGTCGTGTGTCTCTTGTGTATTCGTATTTTCCGACTAACAAGCGAGATTTTAACTTGAATACTTTTTTTTTTATTGCTGATGGTGCCCACATGAGTCCGAGACTTGTGCGTGGGTAATGAGGTGAATGATAACACATAGATGCCAGACGGAGGAGCAGGATTCGAACCCAAGACCGCTGAAACGACAGCAAGTTGAAGTTGCGACGCCTCAACCAACTGCGCTAAGCGGCCCGCCTTTTTGAAAGATGTATTTGGATTATCATGAAATGAATATTGTTAAATTCAAAGTTCGCTTGTCAATCCTGGAATAGAATAGAAGAAACATAGAAGAGCCTTTTATTCTACTATAGTAGCATTTTATTCTATTACAGTTTATTTTAAATGAGTTTTTTTTCTGAGATCATAGAAGATTAATTTATTAGCTTGTACTGAAATATGTGTCCATTCAATATGCTGTACCTACTGCATATGATTCTCTGAAAAATCTATCTACATTGAAAATATAATTAGCATGCACTATATCGTTTTCCCCTTTCAGAATATGTACTGTTCTACATTAGAGTGCATTGAAAAAAATTTCCAGTTCTGTAACCATTAGGTAAATTATAAACGAGGTTATTGTGTTAGTAATTGTTTTTTCCATTCGATGATTAACTAGTCTATCAATGCTGATAGAGTTTCCTATATTACTCGTCACTTCTCTGTATAATACAGTATTGATAATGAAGAAATTCTCATCATATCATGAGGATGTAATGTAACCCAGTATTTTTAATAACTAGCAAATATTTTGTTTACTGAAAATGTTTCGGCTGATGGAATTGTACACTAATTACACCACGTTTCATCGTTGCATGTTAGTATTATTATTGTTAGAGAAACAGCCATGTGTCCACCAGCTTTCATAAAGAGTGTGGGCTGTCAATATCAGCAGTCAGCACTCATTACTAGGTCTAGCTGTGAAATTATGGGTTTGCTGACACCTAATTCAAACCTGGCATAATTGTAACCGATTAATTAATGCCTTTTGTTATGCGGGCGGCTATTTCACTTACTGTTCACTGGTCACTGACACGGTCACGTAATGTTACTTCCTGTATTGACTGACTTTCAAAGGCGGCTAGATACATCATCATTAATAAACCAAGCAAATTAACACCAAGAAGCAGTGCTAAATAAAAGTTGTACAAATAGCTAAATTGTATAAAAGCTATATTTTTGTCCACTCTAGCAATCTTGAATAAGTGTTTTCTGAGTTAGCGTCCGTTTCGCTCCATTATTAATCGATTAAACATTTTTCTTTCAATAAAATAAATAGCCCAGAAGTTTTTCTGGTTTTTCCACCTAAACTGGAATTTGTTGGGTTTTTCTTATCTTCAGAGTCTCAACGAAAGAAGAACGTACACTTTTGTAGGCATTGGCATTATAAATCTTAGATTTTTCCTTCTCCTCCATTCCCACTCCTGTTTCTACTACATCTCCTCTTCTAATCCTCTTACTCCTCCTCCTTCTCCTCCTCCTCCTCCTCCTCCTCCTCCTCCTCCTCCTCTCCTCTTCCTCCTCCTCCACTCCTACTCCTGTTTCTACTTCATCTCCTCTTCTACTCCTACTCCTCCTCCTCCTCTCCTCTTCCTCCTTCTACTACTCCCCTCCTCCTCCTCCTCCTCCTCCTCCTCCTCCTCCTCTTCCTCCTTCTCTTCTTTCACCTCCTACTACTTCTTCTCCTCCTCCTCCTCCTCCTCCTCCTCGTTCTACACCTCCTCCTCCTTCTCCTCCTCCTTCTGCTACAGCTTCTCCTTCTTCTACTCATAATGCAAAATAAATACTGCATTTACTTGTAAAATGATCAATATAATTATTGAAAACGATTAATATAATACTGTAATAATAATAATAATTGAATACACTATAGACATACGGATTTAAATGCAGGCGCTGATATGCAACCCGCTAATTATCGTAAGTGCCTTTCGCTGTCTTTGTTACAAGGTCAATTATCTCCAATTCTCCACTCTTCTCTCTCGGCAGCATTGTCGTGCGTGAAGCCTACTTGCTAAACAGCGTATTGTTTTCAAAAATTAGTTTTACGCTACGGATTTACCAAAATTAATCCGCATTTATTTTGTTAGTGAATTTTCACACACAAACGCAGTAACAGACTACAATGCACGTCTACATTCACATGCTCTCCCCGAATAAAATTTTTCTAAAGTTTATGTACTCAAATTTCAAAGTAGTTTTATTTTAATTGATTTTACTTCACGATTTAGAATAAAATAAAAATAACTTTCATAAGACCTTTCCGAGGTCTAAATCTCCCTAATTCATGTAGAGGAGGCGGCAAAACCCACGGGCCTAGGAGTGCATTATATCTAAATCCAGCCCTGGCTATAGTGTATAACATGTTGAATTAGTAAGTTTAAAAAATGAAAAGTAATTTTTAAGTTTAAATAATGTAAAAGTAAGTTTAAATAATGAAAAGTAATGCATTAATGATGAGGGAATAATTGAGCTGAGAATTCAGTTTCAATAACTACTATTTGTGTTAAATTTGGTAAAATCAATTGTCCTTTATAACCTCAATAAATTTAAAAAATAAGTAATTGAGTTTATATGATTTTGTTTTCGCAAAATTAAAATTAAATCATAATTAATTGAGTTTATATGATTTTGTTATCGACAAATTAAAATTAAAAATGAGTCATAATTAATTGAGTTCATATGATTTTGTTATCGACAGATTGGATTCCACATCATAATGACAACTTATTACAATCAAAATGGTGTGCATTATATCTAAATCCAGCCCTGGCTACAATGTATAACATGTTGAATTAGTAAGTTTAAAAAAATGAAAAGTAAATTCGTACATTCAAATGCATTAATGATGAGAGAATAATTGAGTTGAAGATTCAGTTACAATAACCACTATTTGTGATAAATTTGATAAAATAAAATGCCCTTCATAACCTCGATAAATTTAAAAATAAGTCATAATTAATTGAGTTTATATGATTTTGTTATCGGCAAAGTTAAAATTAAATCATAATTAATTGAGTTTATATGATTTTGCTATCGACAATCAGATTGGATTCCACATCATAATTACAACTTATTGTAATCAAAATTACATTATTCGGAATCGGAACTATTTCATTGTTAACAGCACAATTGGTGAATTAAATTAATTTGACTTGAGCCTGACGCAATTGATTTTACTCGGTGCTGCTATTTGTTTGTTTATGTATTCATGCTTTCTCTGTTCAGCATGATATCTCTCTCCTCTTTTGAATCGACCTCCACGAGTTTGCAACAGTATGTACCTGGGTGGTTTCTAAAGCGTGATATCCTCATTATTAGTTATCGATGCATGAGGGATCCAGTAACAGAACCTTAGCCAGAGAATGAAACACTCAGTAGTGTACGAACTTGAAACGCTAATCCATGCCGTGAACTTCATGAATTAATTACAACAAATCCATTCAACAGGCGTGAGCCAAATCCAGTTTGTACTTGGGCTTGTCGATAGAGTCGATAGAGGAAGACAGTCCATTAATAGCAGCCTACGCGTGATTCACTCAGTCTAGAGGTTTAGATGATCCATTCCATGAATAAATAATCTACATCAGACTCGTTCGGAACCTTTTTTTGATTCTACGTATATAATGATAATTATAATTTTCGATTATATGATTTGTAGTCACATATTTAAGAAATTAACCAGTAATAGACTATGAAAAAAATGTGTCCTCTATTTTGGGGACATACGTCGAACCCCAGAAAATAGTTTTAAAATTGTTTGACATGAAAACCTCACTTGCTTGGATCAAGAAAAAGAAAGAAGATGGGAATAAATTTGGAGAACTGCAAAATAAATCCGGGAAATTAGAATCACTTTAAAATAAAATATAAGATTCCAAGCAAAACAAACTACAAAAAGGGGGTTTTCAGAAGATTAACGGAAACAGAGATCAAACCGGATGAAAAAATATTGGGAAAAAGTGAAATCTAAGAACTAGAAACATCATAATATATACTGTATTATATACTAAAGGTGTCCATTGAGGCCGTAAAATGAAAAAAAAAAATATGTTTAGACACGTAATATGTTTATGTAAACTTTTTTCTGATTTCATTAAAATTAGTTGACCAAATTTGTCCAAGTAAACTGGGATGGAGAGGGTCTCGTTTTAATCAAAGAACGCTAATCCCTCGATCTAAATTTCATTTTCTAATGAAAAAATGCCGACTTTTGGATATTTGAGTTGTTTACTGATAGCTCCCCTTACTCCATCACAATTTCGTTTTCATTAATAACAAAAATTATATTCAATGAAAATAGTTTTGCAAGTACTTGAGATTCATATTTCTGGATTATCCAAGATTCTGAATCAAAGAGTGTTCGATCAATTTGAATTTTTATTCTGTGGAATAAATTAGGATTGTCTTCTCAAATCGGTTCTGTGCTTCGATGTTGCTATCTTCCTGCGTTCAGTACGGAAGAGTCTTTGTAATTCATCATATTAATATAATAAGATCTTGATAATTTTAATGATAATTTCCAGTTCATGTTTACTTCTTTTTCTGGTTCATCCGTGCATCACTGTCGATATTTCAGGAAATAAGAAAATTTAGAAGTGTTGAAGGGAAGTTTCGTTTATAAATCAAACTTCTAGTTTACGCAGAACGAAATTCGAATGAGATAATCCACGCAGGTTATAGCGATTATTTGATTATAAACCAGTCTCAGAAAACAAATTGTGTTCAGTAAACAACAGAGGGTGTGTACAACGATATAAGGAGCAGAGAAAGGAATTAGATCATTAAATTGAAAAAACATTGATTGCATATACCAGTTCCATATCTAGTTATTCAGTGGTAACTGGTTTAAAAATCGGGTTTTCTTTTGAAGGCCCAAAGATACTTGTATGTAAGGAACAAGAACAAATGCTATTTTAATAGATATTTTAGCAGACATCATTTCTGTTTCAGTTCTTCAGCTGAGTTCTCAAATTGTTTATCAGCATGGATAGAGCAACGAAATTTAGGGAATTTAGGGAAGTGATAGCCGCGAGCCGTAGCAGGTATCTGTTCAATCAGATAGATAAGCTGCGTTCTCGTAGGTCCTGTTTGAAACGGTGACCGATTAGATTGGCCAGCAAAAAAGACACTGTTCTCTGCTGAAAATCACTTCCCGGTGGTTTGGAACCCACCTAAAACTGTAGGTCCAACTCATCAATCACCATCATCCAACTCATTACCCACGCACAGGTCTCAGACCTATGTGGGCTTCATCCTCGATAAGAATCGATTGATTCTTATTTTTCCGCGACGTAGCAAAGTTTGTACTGAAAAATATACTCCCCCACTTAACCGCGTCCATGAGTTACAAAAAATGATAATAACCCTTATAACATAATAAACTATGAGATGAGATTAGCTGCTTGTAATGCTTTTTTTTTCTTTGTAGTGGCGAAGGTGATATTGTGGAAGGTACACTTCTTATTATTCATTACTGCTTGTAATGCCTAGATGCTTGTATTGTCTATGAATTACAATAAATGATACGAAATAACATTAGATGCCTATATTCCCTAGATGCTCTACTGTATAGCTGAGCGAGGTATAAAGAATAATCTACCAATTCAATAGGATTTTCATTTACTGCTGCAATTCTAGCGTAATCTTTGAAATCAAGCATTTCGTCTCTACTCTTGAAAATTAATGTAGCACGATGCTAACAAATGTAAGCCAAGTTTAACTAAGCTGAAACAGATGAAAGCTAAATGCACAGATGCAACACTAACAGCTCTGAGCTTGCACAGCAATGGCTGAAGCGCTGGAACTCAGCAAGCAGTCTGTCTGAAGCTTTGGTTGGGTTCTAATGCACACATATTGACGTTAACAAGTCGTTTCAGATCATAAACCCGAAACGTTTGCTTTCCTCAACCCTTAAATCCTCTTCTCCCCCTCTGACACCCAACCATAAACCCTCTTGCCACATGATGAGCATTAACAAACGATTTAGTTAGCTGCTATAGACGAACAGCTGGTGACGAGCGATGGGGCTGTGATGAACTTGAATAGTTCAAACTCCTGGAACAATAAAGCCACGGTTACTGGGTTGGATGGTTCACCCTAACTACTTACAGTCTAAAACAAAGGGAAATTGGCGTGCTAGGTATTGGTAATATGTCCTCGCTGTTGGGAAAATCTGAGAATCGAGACATGTCAGTCTCAAGGGCAAATCAAATTAGTGAAGGCAGTTTTGGTGTTGACATGATATTCATTTTTAACCCTAGACCGGAAGCTTGTTGGAAATTACACTATCTGTAAGCATTCGTAAATCTTTCGACACTTTTTAAAAAATATTTAAAGCTGTTGAGGGGATTTAAAAAATAACTTTACTTATTAAACTAACTGTGTATTATGTCCAGAAACATTGTACAATTTTTATTTTGAGTTTGATTTACATCTTATATACTACTAACCTGTTCACCGCTGGTAACTTGGCCTTTGAAGTATGAGACGGGGAAGAGAAATGTATAAATGGTGAACAACTTGGTAGTGTGACTACAACTGTGTCCCACTTATAAGCCAGTACAATATTGATTGTAGCCAGTAAAACAGGAAAAGCGATTACGCAGGAATCAGTAAACAGGTAAAAATATATTGAATGTCCTCCCAGAGGCAAAGTTACCAGCGGTGGACAGTATATATTCAATAAGACTAAGGGTTTCCAATTTATGACAAGTTATAAAGATTTTTTTGTATTAAGATATGTAGTATTTATCCCATCACTACTGATGTAAATGAAAGTTCATAATATGAGATGTTTGAAAAAAAATATTTACAGTCCGTTTTCAATGTAATTGCAAAGATGTCTGACCTTTATTCTTGTTGAAAAATATATACAGTTATACTATTACAACACTATATTTTACTATATAAACTATTTATATTATTCACAAAACATTTTAACTATTTACAAAAAGTTCATGAAGTCATATTTACATTATAATGCAGTATTCAAAAAACAAAAATATCCACTTTTGAACCCAAAAAATTAAAAAACATTGAATCAAAAAGTTTACAGAAAATATCGGTATCGGTAAGTACTCGTAAAAATTACGACTGCTGTATAATATACGACGAAACGGGTAAGACGGTGTCACCGACCCTGGGCCGGGTAATGTAAGGATTAGCTGGACAGTTCTGAAAATGCAAGAGCAGAAAAATTGTGGTACTTCAATTGGAGAGCGTCGTAAAATTTACGAATGCTCACCGTTCCAGGGTTAGATTATTACATATTGATTGATTTTTTTCATTGTATTTGTGATTTGTTTTCAAAATTTCTTTATCGATGTTCTGTGTAGTTTTACATAGTGTGAAATACAAGGAAAAATTGTTAATACGTATCTGTCAGTTCCACTTTTACTCTTATTATGGAGTGCCACACAGCATTAATCAAAAATTTACTGATGAGTGTGAAATAGTTCCGAAAAGGAGAGCGAGGATCTCAAAGGGAGACTAAAATCTCCATTTGCCCTTAGTTCCCATCCGCCATAAACTATCAGATCATTTTCATGAATAGAAAGTTTAGACATCCACAAAAAATAACGGAAAAAACTTCCACATGAAAATTACTCAATCGGATGCCTTTAGAAACTCAGACTTTATCACTGACGTGCAGATAAATAACATAGTGAGCTCTGATAAATTACCAGTGTTGAAGTCCATGAATATGGAGAGTTATTCGCTTTATACTAAAGAAAAGCCATCAAGCAACCTCCTATTAAAAATTGAAAAATAGAGATATTTTTTCATTTTCATTAAAGTACTCCAATCCTGACAGAAAAATCATAAGTTCCACAACTGGACCTTATTTTGAAAAAATATTCCAACTTTCTTATCTGAACCTTGTTTTGTATTATTATTCAAATACAAATGAAATTTTAGTTGGGAAAAAATATTTCTCCCCAAACATGGAAAGAATATGAGGAAAGTAAGTGGTTAAAATGGAATTAATAACTCTTTTTTCCAAAGTATGTTATATGGCGTTATTCAAACGCGTTTTAGAAAGCTCCTTAATTATTATGTACATAATTGAAGAGCTCTTTATAATTTTTGTCTCCATATGAACAATACAGTGAGCTAATCCTCCAATAAACTAATGATATAACCAGCTATGCTATTATGTAACACTAAACAAAATGAAAGAGAATGGGAATCTTCAGCATTTAATTGAGAGCTACTGTTCAAGTATTATTTCGTATTCTATTTAATGGTTGTTCCAATAAAAACATCCCACTTTCTAAATTCAATGATAACGAATGGTAATTAAATGCAGCTCTGGAATCTCGATCTTCAAAATTCCTACTTTGAGTTACGTTATGTGTCTACATCTCCACACATGATTATAATATTTTGACCAATCGAATTTCTCCGGTTAAAATTTTATCGGTAGAATACAAATTATATAATCTGACTTCTTCATAAAAGAATTGACAGTTTAAGAGATAATTTTTGGACCAATCGAATTTCTCTGGTTAAAATTTTATTGGTAGAATACAAATTATAAATAATCTGAGTTCTTTATAAAAGAATTGACAGTTTGTATATTCTACTCGGCTATTAATTATTAGTACACACCTGTTATGTTGTACTCATTTAAAAATAGTTGTAATTGGCTGTAACAAGAATAATTCATTAGAAAATAATCATTTATTTATTCCTATCATTTTTCTTACATCTTATTAGCGTTATTTAGGATAGTATTGAACTTGAAATTGTAAAGGAGTAATAATTGTTTCCATGGTATCTTCCTGGTTCCATAATTTAATCAATTTAATAAGCTCTGCTTCAAATTTCTTTTTTTTATAAAAATCGTTTTAAGAATTATCTCTTAATTTATTATTTTATTTTTTCTTCTTTTGTTCTTCTTCTCCTTCTCTTTTTTCTCTTCTTCTCCTTACATTGCTTGTGCTTAGTAGTCAGTACATTACTAATTAATTACCATCAATATATTAGTTTTCGTTGTTAAATTATAATTTACATCAAACCTACTCAACATTGCATGACTTTTGTACTTGATTGCAATAACTTGGTCATGCTGATGTTAAATCCTATGAAAATTTCGTTACCTATTGCTGGGAACAATCCTTACCTACAATATAAATATTTCAATTTTTGGAACATCAAAGAGGAACTAATTCTTTTTCTCAGAATTATGCGCACAGGCTTCGATAATCTGAATACTCATAATATTAGTTTGAAGTGACTGACAATTGAATAAACTGACAAATATACATAAACAGAATTTATTAATTTCGAATTCCTTTAATTGCTATTACTTTATACTGAAGACTTCCGCAATGGCGGATATTGACAACAGCATTGAACAGCTGATGGGAATGCTGTTGTCAATATCCGCCATTGCGGAAGTCTTCAGTATAAAGTAATAGCAATTAAAGGAATTCGAAACTAATAAAAAAAAATTCTGTTTATGTATATTTGTCAGTTTATTCAATTGTCAGTCACTTCAAACTAACTTGTGAGATACGAGCCGATATGACCAAGTTGAAAATGAATGCTGCTGTACAGAAGGGTCTCCATGGTCTAGTGGTTAAGGGCGCTCAACCGGCAATTGAGAGGTCCGTGATCGATTCCCGGTGGTGACTGATATTTTTATACAGTAGCATTCATCGATTCCCATCAGCTGTTCAATGCTGTTGTCAATATCCGCCATTGCGGAAGTCTTCAGTATAAAGTAATAGCAATTAAAGGAATTCGAAATTAATAAAAATTCTGTTTACTCATAATATGTTGATATGTGGTTACAATATCATGAAATGAATGTCCTTTGTTGGACTCGTGTCCATCTAAGAAACGGTTTATATAATCTTATCTACATGTTGATTTCGCAGCTTATTTAATAATTGTCATGTACGTTGTAAACATAGATTGGCAAAATACGTGGTGTCCACGTGGCAATAATAAGCTTGGTTAGTCGAGGACTATAACACAATTGACGTTGATTAAAATAAAAGATAGTTGAAAAAAGTGACATAAAATCAATCACGACTTTGGAAAAGGGGTTTTAGATCAGAGTTGGGCCCAACATAAAAATTGATGAACTGATGTAAATACATAATTCTGTGTTTGTAAAATATAAAAAACATTCATCCAAAACTATTGGTTGGAGCTAGAAGTGATTCAAAAGAGGAAGAAAATCAGCACTGTCGAGTCGAATTAATACGCCTTGCGCAGGAAAACAACAATCTATCATTTATCATCTGAGGCGAGAATCACGTCTTTCAATATAATTGTCTAGAAAGAGCGCCAGAATCTTGAGCGCTCCCATTTTTCTCTTTCAGAAAGCAGAAGATGTTGCCAGCAGACAGATGAAAATTTACATTACCCAAGGCATTTTATTCAGCAATGTAATCCTTATTGGCGAAAAATACGTTAGCACCATATAACCTTTCAATGCTGTATGTTATGTGCTCGAATAAACAATAAAAAAAATGCAGATCAGTGAATATACTAGTTCAAATGTGTTAGAAAGCTACCTTATTGATATTTGTTCCATTTCATTGATAATTTGCTGATCATTATGAAATGTTACTTGTACTGTGCCAATAAATATAATGTATGATAGATATGTTATTAATTATCTAATTCTAATAGATTGCTTGCGCTATGATTACTGTACAATTTTTGTAGTACTGATAACTGTTTTTAACACTAGAGTGAATTCTAGTAGAATGTTGAGTATTGATTTCTTTAATCTAAATTATTATTTTTTCTGTCATGTAAAATGTTTGCTTTTAAGCAGAATAGTTTGTTAGAAATCATAATGCTTGATGATAAGCTCCATGTCAAACCCCATCATATTTTCAATTTTTTATGTGTCTTCCTGTACTATTACGATATTATCTCTTGACCATATATCATCTTACCATGTCCCACTTAGCCTACAAGAGTAGTACATTAGTGGCATTTTTCTGTGCTGATATGATTAAAAGGCATTCACATCCTTTCTCTTTATAATCTTAAAAGCTTTAAACATTTTTAAAAGTTTTTTCAACATGGCAGTACAGTACATTTTTGTTTCAAAGCAATGTTGTCAGGTTGAAATTACGCTTAAATTTATGTTCTTTGTTTTCTCAAGTGTCCGATTACGTACCTGTATTTTGAATTTGAAATATAATAATGAGTGTCTTCTCTCTTGTTACAGGTAATTTCAATGGGACCTCTCTCAATCTGATTGAAGTAATGACGTAATTCTTTTGCTCGTTGGTTAACTGATGTTGATAATCAAGTTTTTGTGACAAACCAGGTAAGATTTGACAAAAATCGAAAAATATAATCCTGCGCCCTATACTGTCGAATGTATGTATCCATCCAAACCAATATTAAAAAAGTGTACTCGTTGAATGAATCAGCTTCTAGTACGAAACGAGTATTAAATATCTTATTTAAATATTATATCCTTACATTGTCCATTTTTTGTAGGATTGATCTGTTTTTCTTGAAACCGTGAAATTTCAAAAAATAAATCGATAGGTATGATTACTCTAATATTTATACAACATTTTTTAAAGTTAGAATTTTACAAAATTCTATCAAAGAATAATAGAATTAGTTAGAAACTAATGACCCTTATAATTTTTTTAGACCTTTAGACCAATAGTGGATCATGTGAAGTGAATTAAAATATGTTGCCATTATTTTTCTTGTCCTTTCAGCAATCTCTCATAAAGTTTTCTCATTAATTTCAAAAGTGAACGAATTTCTGTCCATACTTCGCCATTTTATGAAAATGTATAACTTAGTTTCGCATTACTTTGTAGCATTTGCCTGACCGGTAGACCATTGCTCATATTTCAAACACTAAACTAAAAATATGATAGTCCACATATGTGTGTGGACTACTTATATGATAGTCCACAATCTGTGTGATGCTAATAATATGTTTTCAATTATTCAGGTGCAACATTTGTAAATTTTAAATAAATAAATTTGTAAATGTATAGAAATTCATTTATTGACATAATAACACTTTACAATGCATGGTCAACGTCAAGGTGATAATAATCTATTAAGTTCTGTTCACAGAAATAACATCATATTGGTGTACACATATGTATAGAACCTAATCTAATCAGTCCGCAGTTTTTTGTACGATGTTCTTTAGTTATAATGTGATCCTTACGTATTGTATTAGTTTTTATTGTGATGGTGATCCACTATACTAGGCCCTATAATTTCCTCGTTCATTGAAATTCAAACAGTTTGTCGATCATGGCCTTTTAAGATAAATGTATCACATTTGCGGCTTTTGTCTTTGAGCTGTATTCTATCGAAAGCTTTGATTGGGCCTGGAAGAGAGGCGGAAAGGCCGCGCTATAAGACATACAAAGCGCATTAGGAAGTGAACAGTCGGAGTCAAATCGAAAGTTGCGAAGTGGAACTGTTTTGGTAATTGTTTTACAACACAAATCTCCGACTATCTCTCTCTCTAAATCTCCCTCACCAGCTTTCCATCTCACTCTCACACAACCCATGAGCCATCACCCCTTTCTCTTTTCCCGGTCACTTGCCTCTTGAGAAAACAATTTTTCTCTTCTTTCGCAAGCTCTACCTAAAAGCTTATCTGGTAAACGGAGCGGAAATCTCATTTGTTAACCAATTCAAAAAACATCCATTTCAACGTCCTTTCTCTCTGCACCCCCTGCTTCATCCAGTTTAAGGCATTAAAAGCTTTCTTTCTCTTTCCTAACTTGTTCTATAGCAGTAGCCAGTAACAAAAATACAAACACTGCAATTTTGTCAATCCTGTGATTTGTTATTTTTTATGAATGGTATTGTAATTGCTAATCATTCTTTCAATATATTTATACTATATTAATGATTATATCTCTTATCACTGAACAATCTCAATTAAAATTAAGGTAAATTACTTTTAACTAATTTGAGCAAAAAGAGCGCAAATCATGCTAATACTAATCATTGCAAATTGTTTGAAATTTTTCAATTAAGTTGGATTTATTATAATTTTCTACTATTTGATAGGTTGGAAGGTTAATACAAACTCAGATCAGTGAAGACCTGGGAACTGGGATTAATTTTCTCTGATTTTATTTTAAGAACAATAAATTGATACTTTTGAAACCGATGAGTGGATAAAGAGAGAATATCTCTCATTCCTGCGGATTACGGTGGAAGAAATCTTTCTCTTTTCTGTGCTAGCATGCTGTTGATGAAACTGGATCAGGGTTTCCATGTATTTTCCAACAATTGGAAAATTATTATTGATTGGCAAAACAAGCCACTTGAATGAAGAATGCACTAGATGGAAACTAATGAGAAATAAACTGCGCTAGTAAATAAATAGTAACCATGATGAGATTTAGTAGCAGAAGAAATCCTTTTATCGCAAGTTCATGACCGTATTACTCCTCTCCGAGAACAATTCCTGAAGTCCATTAAAAAACAAATTGGTGTAGTTAGATCTGGGCAATATTTCTCAATCTATTTCCTCCATTGGTCTCCGATTACTTGCTGGGATATTAAGCTCTCTTCATTTTATTATGGAGCAGTCATAAACCTTTGACAGCTGGCATTTTCAGCCAAGCCAAAAAGCTGGCATTCCTTGATTGTGATGGATGGGGTTGGTGGTGGGGAGGAAACTAATGGCACAGACTGTGCATGAGCGTGGTTGGTTAGTATGAGTGTTTTTGTCGTTTTTTATATTATTGATTGAAGATACGATACATTGGCTGCACGCTCATTTGGAATTTCGAGGCTATTCTTTGGACAGATGCCATATCGAGCTTGCCAAATTTCACTTCCGAAGAATTCCACTTTCAATTGATCTGCCATCATCTTGCATAGTCGGAGTGTATCGTCTTCTTCGTTTTTTTTCTTACGCGACATTAAATCCAATAGCGTTACGTTTTTGTTACGTGTCTGTTTTGGCAAACGCCACTGGTTTTCGCCACAGCATCTAATTGTTACGTGGATGGGATTCTTATCGAGTTTTGTGACATGCTGAAGCTAGTTAGTATTCAGCTGGTTGGCTGGATCGTTCAAGTTTAAGATGTGCTTACTGGGCTGTACAGTGCACAACTCTTTAATGTGGCCAATGTTTGCAGTGCTCTAGTGAACTCATTAGTACGTTGAGAGCTGCAGCCTTCGCCATGAATCTTGACAATGTCAGATTTAAATTCTTGTTTAGTTGTGCCTCTCGGCGGTGGTTGCGTGTGGAGTAGTGATGCTCTTATTTAATTATCATCATTTTATGTAGGCTATAACTTTTGATATTTTCTGTTGAGCCCAGTGGCTTAGCCAGGATTGAAATTCAGTGGGTGGGGGGGGGGGGGGTAATGGAATCCTCCCAGTTGATAGGGGTCCGGGGGCCTTCCCCCAAAATTTTGTTTATATTTATCATTTTTTGAACATTTTAAAGTAATTTTTACTTGGATATTTCGATTAAAGCATTTGTTAATTTAAATTAAATATATCTTCGATCCTGGAGAGTCGGGGACAAACACCACTCGAAGATACTGCATTGCCACATTGCTCACTATACTGTACATGCCTTGACAGAGTAAGAGTACCATAATAATATTGCATACTTTTCGCTATTCCTATGACAAACTATTGTTCTAAATAAAACTAAGGTTTGTTTTTGTATCAACCGTTTTAATTTTATCTGTAAGTTATTAGTATTGTGAAAGATGACTACAACATTTCGGGGGGGGGGGGGATGTTTCCCGATATCCCTACCTGGCTACTCCCCTGGTTGAACCTAATATGAAACCCAAGTAATACCGAATTATTATCGCTACCCTACACTATACTCTCTTATTGTAATTAATCAACCATTTCTTTTGTAATTTGCATTTGTATTTTGCACTGTAGATCAAGTTCTTTTTCCGATACTGTAGGTTAAGTGGAAGAGGTGGAGAGAAATATATTTACATTATTCATATGCCTCAACTTCGCCCACGGCACTAATTTATTGCAAATTGCAGACGTTGAGGCAATATGCATCAATTAGTATAGTTTTACAATTTGATAATATATTACACAATGATAATCTGCAGTGTTCATAATATTCTTGTATTTTTACAATTTATTAAGCAAATATTTAAAAATAAAAACATATTTCAACATTGTTACAAAATCATGTTGGCACATCAGTTTTCTGTTCCTAGAAAGTACTAGAATGCTGTTGATTCAATTCAATTCAATTTATTTACATCAAGTATAAACCACATATACAAGCATAGCTTGGCAGTATTTGACAAGTCATGATTTTCAAACTGTTTGATTTGAATATAATAAAAGTTAGTTGGTCTTTAAAACACATATAACACCACTTTCAGGAAAAAGACTGTATGCACTCCTCCATGCTGTAGGGGGCAGCACTTATTAAAGTTTGTTTCAATGTAAACTTAAAACGGTTAATATCAGGTATATTTCTTATTTCGGATGGTAGCACATATATCTTCAGCCCGCTGTAGAGTGGTCCCCTCTCGAACGTAGTTGTTCTGTGCTGGGGGTACTGAAGCTGCGCTCTTTGCCTTGTACCATATTGATGTGGTCAATATTTTAAATGCCTGCCAATTTGAGGAAAATTAAAAAAAAAACATATTTTTTATACGGTAATATAAATTGCAGGAAATACCTGCAATAGTACTATTATAATATAAAAGTCTGATGTATTGATAATGACAGTGATTATCAATTGATTGATTTTACTCAAATTCCATGTCTTGCAAACGTATTGCATTTCACAGCCATACACAAATATACAATTCGAATGCATTCTTAGTTAAATGGAACTCAGTCTTAGCTGGAGGAAAAAGTAAACTCAGAAATGTATTTCTATTATATTTCACAATTATACTCTGCAGTATACATAATATTATATTTTTATATTCTACAATCATATATTCAGCAGTGGGAGTATTAGAAGCAAGAGGATATTAGAAAGGGGTACCATCTAAAAGGTACTCCAAATTCAAATTTATTGTTCACATCAAAAAATAAAACACATTACATCACACTACACATCATATCAGAAAAACAATGAAAAATGTTTCTATCACTTTTAAAATAATAATAAAATACTCCCCTCGTACGACACAGATAGTTATTTTTATTTAAATAGCTGATAGTTATTAATTATTATTAATAATATTAATAGTTATTAAATATTGATAGTTATTGTCGCTTGAAATAAAAAAATTCGAGGATACATGGCTGTCCTTCTTCTCTATCGGGTTGCGCTTCTGGCAATATATTATACTATTTTTTACATTGCGCTTGTGACTCAGAAGTGTTTAATTTTCATTAATGGCTAGCAAATACTATCAAGATTTTGATTAACGTGCTTCAAATGTATTCAAATTGCGCTTTTGACTCAGAAATGTTTTGTTATCATTAATGGCTAGCAAATTCCATCAAGATTTTTACCGTGCTAACACTCGTTGCCCACTACTAGAGGGGCATGTAAAGACTTTCAGACATGGTAAATTCATGATTAATTTCCTCTTTTCAATGGATAACCACTATTTGGTTTTTCTGAAGATTCCAACCTCTGGATAGTTTCCGTTTGAATGCAACATGGACTGCGGGAGAGCACCGTAGGCCCGTTGTCGGCCGACCGGAAAATTTGACCGAGTGGAAAACGATGTACGGTTTTCCCGCTGAGTTCTTCACATTGTTCCGTTCGTTTTATGCTCGTCTTATGGGAAAAACATTTCGCTTTGTCTGTTCTGTGACTGTGCTTGACTGCAACCTTCCTTTTCGCGTGTTCACAGTCAAGGTGAAAGAACAGAGCCAGCCAGCGGTCCGAAACCATTTCTACTCTGGCATTAACTTTCTTTCGATCACGATTCGCAGGTCGCTAGGATAGTAGAAATATATAGTGAGGAGTAGTGCCATTGCTTGCAGCCAAACCATCAACTTATCAACAGCACTCTTTCCTCCAATCTCCTCTCCTACCTCCTCTCTACTCCTCCTATCCTCTTTCATCGTGCTTTTGCTGCTCTTCTCACACTCTGCCCATTCGGTTTCACTCTGCTTCCTTTTTATTACTGGCCTTCCGCCTTAATAATCGTCCGTTATTGACGACCACACGATCCAATGTGGATTTCTTTCTACTTAGGCTTGTTGAAGTGGGTTGAATCTGTTGTGGTTTTTTTCTTGATGCTTCTTATCAATGGCTTTTTGGGCTACCGAATCAATGAATGAGTGCAAAAAGATAAGATGGACGAGAAATTCTATTTAAATTTTGGAGGATGAAGCCCACATAGCTCTGAGACCAGTGCGTGGATAATGAGTTGGATGATGGTGATTGAAGAGCTGGACCTATAGTTTTAAGTGGGTTCCGAACCACCGGGAAGTGATTTGAACATAATATTGAAATTTTTTTGGGGAATGAAGCCCACATAGGTCTGAGACCTGTGCGTGGGTAATGAGTTAGATGATGGTGATTGATGAGTTGGACCTACAGTTTTAGGTGGGTTCCGAACCACCGGGAAGTGATTTTACAGCAGAGAACAGTGTCTTTTTTGCTGGCCACCGTTACAAACAGGTCCTACAAGAACGCAGCTTATCTCTATCTGATTGAACAGATACCTACTACGGCTCGCGGCTATCACTTCCCAAATAAATAAAACCCTGGTTCAAGGTATTGACCGTTGATAAGTGGATGTATTTATATAAAGCTCATCCAGATTCAAAGCATATCAGATATTTTTAATTTAACCACAATTAAAGGAATCAGCTATAGCTTATGTTGAGAAGTGGATGAATCCAGATTCAGATGACTTTATTTGTGTAAATTTACAATATACATGAATGATAAAAGTATTATTAATATTAGCTACTCTTAGATCCTCTAGTTCAAGTGATGTACAGTGATTTTCGAAAAGTGAATAGTTTGAATAGAAAAGATTATGAATACAACAAATATTTATTTAAAGGTACAGTACAGCAGAAATTATTGATTTAATTAAAAAAAAAGAAGAAAAATAGAGCTTGGATCTGAGAGATGAATTACACAAAGAGGCGAAGTCTTGGCCATTGAGACCATTCTTACACTTAACCTCCAACCTCAACATGTCCTACTAGTTTACATTAACCTCCTCATTCCAAATGATTTTTTTTTATTAAGATTAATATAGATGATATTTTTTAATACGGGTTATCTAAGTAAGTACTATGAATAGAGGATAAACAAAGGAGCTTATACATTGTTGAACAGAGTTAACACAAGTGAACAGACGATTTAAAACATCATTATATAAAAACTGCTGTACATCAATTCAACTTCTATCCAGCTTGAAACATTGCCTTAGCTTGAAATCTTACATTACATACGAATGATTGAATAAGCTGAAATTACTCATTTATCAGTACTAATTTTGAATTTATGAAAATAGATAACCTGTTTTAAAGAAGATACCACATTATTAGAGCGTTTGGGCAAAACTACGTCTACGATAATGCTAACCTGAACACTCCATTCATATGCCTGCTGTAAAAGAAAGATGCCTTAGAGCATAATTATATGCCATTAGTGTTCAGGCTATAGCATTAGCGCTATTGCTAACTTAGTTTTGCCCAAACTTTCTATTGCAAAAAAGTTGATTGGATCGTAATGAGTAATTGTAGGGGATTATTGATTATTATAATTATTAATTCACTTTTGTTTTTCAATTTTTCAATCTGCAGCCGAGGATATACCTGATCCCAAGACCACAAAGCTGCGTCACAAAGTAGAGACAGTTCTATGAGTGTTTCTCTTACCCTTCTATATTTTAATGAGAGAAATTTGCGCTCAATATTTGCTATACTAAGCACTGTAGCTCTTTGCATTATAATAAATAATAATAATTAAAAAAAAATAATAATAATGATAACAATAATTATTATTTCTATTATTATTATCATTATTCAATTATTGATAATTTCAGTCTAATGATGAGCACAGTTCATCGAGCTTTCTAAAATAAAATCAATTAACCGAGTGACCCGGTTCAGTGTTTTCGCTTAATTTTTCCATCTGAATGATTTTGATCGCTGATGATCGTGAGTAGTAAAAACGTAACTCAGTATCCTTATGATACCTCTATTTCAAATTTATCGATATTTAATTTCTGTTTTCAAGCTTCATTTATTGAGTCCACTAATTTTCAATTGAAAGCAAAAATTATGGATTTTCTTCGTACAGAGCAAGCAATAAGATTTCACTGTTCTAACTAATAATTTTAATTATGATCAATTCAACTAATCAATTTTCATTATATGAATAGCTGTAATGTTTGCTCTATAATTTTCCTCTAGATTTCCTCTAACCCAGAAGCCCAGTATACTCACTTCCCAATAACTTGATAGAGATGAAATGAATATCCCGCTTTTTTGTAGATTTCTATATGCAAATGTAGTATTATACAGCCTGTATATCTACAAGTATTTTGGTCACCTATTAGGGAATCCATTGATTTTCCTCTTTTGTATTTTTTATAAATCTTCTAGTTTCTTATACAGTCAAACCTGTCCTTAACGGACCCTGTAATAGGCGGAATCTTGTCTACAACGGAAAATTTTCCTGGTCCGTTCATTTATGTAGCCATGTAATGTAATTTCACCTTTATTAAGCTGGACCTGTCTAACGTGGAAACGGAATGAAATATAAAATTGTCGCCAGTAGACAAAACCAAACACTATGATTTCGTAGTAAACAGGAATCTTAAAAATGATTATTTCGTAGGCTAGTAGGCCTACAGTATTCTACTGATTCAGTCCATGAATTTAAACAGTTACCGGTCACCGGATGTAGGCAATGAGTCATCGATTAATAATTTACACTGAAAATTTACTTGGAGACATGATTTGTGTTTAAGTTTATTGAAAACAAACAGTGCCGGTACCTTTAAAATTTTCAAATGACTCATACTGTACTAGTTTTTTTTTCAAAAATACAGCGGTAATAATACACTATAGTAATTATAGAATTGACTTTTTTTAAGTAGACAATAATTGACTATCAATAGAACATACACAGTAGTATGTACAGTAAAAATAGATTTTGGCAGTAAATAACATACATAGGCCTCATGCACTGAATTTTAAAAATACAGTACACACTGTATACTTCAGCGAAATAAGTGAAGTGTGAATAGGTTGTTTCTATCTTGATACAGTTCTCAAAAAAAAAAAAAAAAATGGATTATCCAATATACAGTACAGTATTAAGGTATGTAATTTTGCAACATTTTTTTTATTTTTGAGTTTTGAACTGTATTCAGCGGAAACCTGTCCAAAACGGAAAGTTTGTATGGTCCCGTGCCTTTCCGTTATAGGCAGGTTTGACTGTATTATATTGTGTTGTAATAAAGTAATTGAATCGTACTGCAGTTCTCAATTATGTCATGAACACATACGGATACAAGAGGACGGCAATAGATTTTTTTGGAGGATGAAGCCAACATAGGTTTGAGACCTGGGCGAGGGTAATGAGTTGGGTGATGATGATGATGATGTTGATAAATCAGTTGGTTGGTATGATAAATGAGTTGGACCTATAGTTTTAGGTGGCTTTCGAACCACCGGGAAATTATTTTCAGCAGAGAATTATGATAGACAATTCAATTGTATCTAATATCACAGTGTTATAGACCAGTGGTATCCAAACTTTCCAGCCGCAAGACCAAATTATTATTCCAGTTCGTTTGGAGACCCCTGTTACAGACAATTCAACTGTATCAAATATTTATCTATTCCTGATGATGCCCACATGTGTCCGAGACTTGTGCGTGGGTAATGAGGTGAATGATTACTCATAGATGCCAGACTGAGGAGCGGGATTTGAACCCACGACCGCAAGCAAGCTGAAGTTGCGACGCCTCAACCAACTGCGCTAAGCGGCCCGCCTTATGTGTATTGATAATTTCTTTCATCATGTGCTTTTTGATACCACAAAACTTTGTGTATCGTAAATGCTAATAGCTCTCATTAGTAGTCCTTTTTTATAATTTCATAGGTGCTGTACCTTTATACTATTCACTATATTGTATTGAAAAGGCAATTCTTCAACTATATCTCTCGTTATTCATCATGTGCTTTAATATTCCATGATATTTATATGCATCTTTAATCCTAATAGCTCTCATATCAATTCCTAATTTATCATTACATAGGTAACGTTTTAATGTTATACTGATAATGCAATTCTTTAAAAGTTCTCTATCGTAAATTATCTGATGAAAAGGAGTTGTAAGCCGTCCATCATGCTAGGGAACTGTAAATATTTACCTTGTCAATAACAAATTAATCAATCACATCATAACGAGACGTGCATTAATTGCTTGAAGCAGTTTTAAACTAACTGTGTAGGCTGACCCTATTAGAAATGCAAATACTGCTCCGGAGAGTGGAAAACAATATTTACATTGAGTTATAGGTATTGATTTGTCAGCTCTAAAATTTCCTGGTTTGCATTTGAACTTCCCTAATTAAATGTTATAGCATACGTATACCTGAACATTGTCCATTTGTGTAAGTTTTGTACTGCACAAACATGCTTATTAACTAAATAACTAGTAGTGTATGGAGTAGCCTTAGTTTAGGCTAGCACCACTTTGTCTGAACTTGTGACTGTTCAGAAAGTGTTCAGAAAATATGAGGATGAACTTCATAAAAATAATCTTAAAAAACATAGAGTGAACAAGGAAATGATTCGTTCAACCTATCAATAGCTATCTTGCTTTTCTATTTGAGGGTTAGTAGAGATAGCTTATTCTTCTTAGAAAGTCTCAAGTTTGTTTTCTCAACTAACTTCAGGTATACTTGGAGCTGTAAAGCTCTAAAAATCTTCAAAATGAAATTTTCAGACCCCAGTTATAAAAATGTGAAAAATTGATTAAAATTTGTGTTTCTTTGTTGTGGCAAAGGTGATATTGTGGAAGGTATTCATAATGAATAATAAGAGGAAATTGTCACAACCACATTTATTAAAAATATTGAGAAACTAGTTTCGGTTGTTATACCATTATCAATCTCAATCAAGCTCATTCAATTCATCACATGAATGATTGAGATTGATAATGGTTTAACAACCGAAACTAGTTTCTTAATATTTTTAATAAATGTGGTTGTGACAATTTCGTCTTATTATTCATTCAAATTTGTCCATAAACTCCATGAGGAGAAAATCTTTTCTGAGAATTGATACTGAAAAGAATATTTTGACAAGATAAATAATACCGATATTCCTTTTAAAAACATTAAATTAGCCGTATATTATTTTAAAATTAATTATCTTGTTAACATTTATCAGTTTAATAGAAATTGTAACATCTTCCTGACTAACTTGAGTAATATTATGAGCTAGAAATCACACATCTCAAGACTATATGCGTTCATATATTATTTTAAAATAGGAATATGGAGTTCTTTTCGCATCCTTCAGTTCGATATGGACTTATATGGAATTATGAGCATCATAATTTAATGCTAAGAGCTAAGTCAATCGTTTAAGGTTGAAACTCACTTCTGAAATGGCGTTTAAAAAGGCAAAGAAATTTATTCGTTTCCGTGTCTTCGTTGAATTATTGGTCATAGACGATTAGAATGTAAGTTGAGAATAAAACATAGGTTTCTATCAGCCTAGAGGTCTCCTTTCACATCCATTCGGTTTCTATACTTTGCAACCGGCGGCTTGCAACACTCTCCCTGAATGGTCGGTCGTTCAGTTCTCACTAGTTGGTCTCGCCTCTTCAGCCAATGATTCATCTTATTGCAGGCTATCATTGCAGACATTTAACTGGTTACAATTATTAAATTTCTTGTGTTACATAATTCCGATGTGCAATGAAAGTAGAATCCTCGCTTGACCAGTGCGGGCTACCATACCATCTGTCAACTAGAGGATGATTGAAATTGAGAGTTGCTCAATAGAGATATTTATGCAAGCTATAAACTTCGTGTATCGTTACAGTAATAAATTATACAAATCACCATCATATGAATCTTTTAATCTTCTAGAAGTTTGAATGGCTTAAACTTATCTATAGTTTGACATACTTGCTTGATTTGTATTATCCGATTACTATACTTATCGGTATTAATATAAAACACTTGAGTAGTGGAGAATAACAGTAGACTATTTCATGGTGCATTGTTCAATTTAATTAGATACATTCCATCATTGGGACGTATTCATTAAATACTTTTTAAACAATTACGTACAATTCCCTCCTACTTCTTTAAAATAATGTAATTTGAAATGTTTTAGGAAAGAAATATTACTTAGATTTTATTAAATATTTTTTTATTTTATTAAACAATTTGTTGTAACTTTATTTTTAGCCTACATTTGAAGAAAAAATAATTTGATTTGAACTTCTTTGCGAATGTTTAGCTCTATGTTATATATTGGGGACCTCCCCTACTGTATTTCATTCTCCCTTCTCCCTTTCACCCTTCTCCCTTTATTTTCGATTCAAACTCTTCGTAAGATAGTTTTAAGCTTCGTCTTACGTTTTGTTATAAATGTTTCTGTTTCATACTACGCTAATTTACTATAGTTACCATCTTGTTAGTATTCTTTATTATTGTAGGACAGATGGCTTCAGTAAAATATCGGTCAGTTTTTTGTTATCGACTCGTATGCCTTTCTCCGAATGATGTTATCATGGCTGTCAGTCATTTAGATAGCGTACAGCTTCCTCCTACACGTTATCTACTTGAAACCACTGCTCCAAAAAATAAAGAATAGAAAAAATTACTTCCAGCAAAGTGGGTATTTTATATTTTATCGGAGAAGTTGAGAAATGAGCTCCTGTGCTGGGTGTACTCTGTTAACTGAGGAGGTAGATGATATTTTACACCTTTAAAGACCCTCAAACAGATAAGAAAAGGTTTTTCCCGGTATTTTTCACTATATTTCCTATTTCCTTTTTACTAAACATTCTGGTTCCATGTTTCTCTAAGTTGCTAAACATTTCATATAAGCCCCAACGCTTTCCTTCTCCCCTAAGTCTAACTTATCTCCGATTATGATGGTATTTCATCTCGATAAATGTGGACATATTTCAGATTCTATTATTGGTTAATGTCAATTCATCTTATCACTTCCAATAAAATTCCAAATTAATAAAGTTATTTAAGAACAGTCTCAGTTGGGTGGGGGGGGGGGCGGGGCTCACAAATAGGAACAATTTTTACAAGATTGCGCTTGCTTTCTTCCTATACCTTCTCCAGTGAAGTTCCGTTTGGGGTTCTTGACACTTCTGGGATCGCCCTTCTCCCTATTTTGATAATTATGTACTGTACATGCAGTTTAAAATCAGAAAACAGAATAATTAAATATCGTAATACTAATCTATATAATTTTAGATGTTTCCAAAAATCCCTTTTTCTTACTCAAATCCCATTTTTTCAGTTTCTGTAAGAGATACATGCTTCAAATTCCTATGACATGTTTTGGCACTTAGAGGACAATATTAACATATCCTTATATCTAATGGATATCACAAAAAATAAATTTCAAAAAATAAATATAAATAAATTTATATAATGTAGTAGACAAAACCTTTTTTCTTATAAAAATTGAGAAAAATAATGCAATAAAAAGGATATGTCAAATTCAAGATAAAATGACGACAATTCATATAAAAAACCGTTTGATAATATCTCTTATAGTTATTGACTATCATAACTGTATTTCATTCTCCCTTTCTCCCTTCTCCCTTTTTCCTTCTTCCTTTCTCCCTTCCCCCTTCTCCATACATATATGTCCAACTCATCAATCACCATCATCCAACTCATTACCCACGCACAGGTCTAAGACCTATGTGGGCTTCATCCTCATTAAAAGCAAAAGAAAAAAAAATGGGTCATATCTATACACTATGTAGCATAGGATGCACTAGTTCCCTTAAAGTGTCATTAGGCCTTCATTGTGTGAGAAAGGCAAAATTCAAGCCAAATATTGTACCAAATTCTGTCTATTGCTGAAACATTTGGGGAAGTGATTAGCCGCAAGCAGTGCTAGTTTCTATTCTGTCAGATGGAATAAGTCACGATGAGGGTGATAATTTGGTCTAGAGAGCAAAATATATTCTGTTCTCTGCTGTAAAATCACTTCCAGATGGTTAGGAAGCCACTAAAATGTTAAGCCCAATTCATAAATTATCATCTTTTAACTCATTACCCGCGCACAGGTCTCAGATCTATTGCTGTAAAATCACTTCCAGATGGTTTGGAGCAATGTTTTTCATAATTTCTTACTTCTAGAATGCACTTAGAAAGCACTCCCAAGACACGGATCACTCTCCTTGTAAAAAATGACAAGGAACTTGGAGATTAGTTATCTAGCCAGCAATCGTGGGAATTACGATATATCAACATTTTGTAGGAAATCAACGTTCTATCATACAGTTTTTACATGAGTCTTTTTTGTTGTTGAAAAGCATTAAATTGCATGTGCTGTGCAACGAGAGAAAGTGGACTGACTAGTCGGGACTTGATCTCTAAAACTGGAGTCTGTGAAGTTCCTCTCCAGTGCAAGTTACGACTCCTCTATACGACCATTCACTGTGATCATGACCATTCCAAACTTCTTCTCACCTACACATCTTCCCACTTTATCTGTTCTCTTTCAACTCTTTTGTTCACGTCCTTTTAATCGTCCTACTCATCTTCGCTCCTTGTCCATCTTTCTTCTATTCTTCTGCGTCCTCCGGTTTTGTTCCGTCCAATTAATTACACAGTGCTTCATCACTCTAGCGTGTGAGAACAACTGGGTGAGCGACCTTGGTTCTTCCTTTCTCTCGCCCCTTCACTCGTTCACACTCTCTCACTCTATCTCTGTCATTTTTCTCATTATCTTACAGCCTTGTGACGTCACACCTGTGCTATTCAGCTGCTAATACTGTACAGCGAATGCACAAATTTCTCTCCGGTCCGCTCCTGTTTTGCGAACGGTGTTCTTTTCAAACGAAACTTTCAGCCCGCATTCTCTCTTGGAAACTAGTTCAAGTATCGTTTGAAAATGCAAGTTCAACTATTATGTCATTACTTTCACTGAACGTGAACGGCTCGTTGTTCTATTGTACGGAAAATTTGTGGCTCTTTTGTTTTAGTTCATTATTGGAAGTTCAGTTGATGAATTCTGTAGCTTACAATCATCTGAAATTATGAGTTGAAAGATTCCCGAATTGAAGGGATTCATTTTGTACAAGAGTATTCGTCATTGATCTCACTGTCGAATAAATGAAAAGTTGTCTCAATATTATTATGCTTACACAAACGTCCTATCAAAATGATGGTTCATTATCCGTTCCACTTTTATACCAAGCTTAAGCACCTATATACATGCTAGCATTTGTATGATCTATATGTCTTGAATGGTGGAACAGATACCTTGTATAAAATGTATAAAGGCAGTTCCATTATTCACGTACATGTGCCATCTTGTTATAACTGAACTTTACAAAATATCCTAAAACAAGCCTTATATTAATGGCCAATACTAGTCACTAATACATGTATTTTATAATTCAAAAAGCTAATTTACTCTCCAAACCATATAATAATATGATATAACCACATTTACTTTCTTTGTAGTGTTGAAAGTGATATTGTGGAAGATATCCATACTGAATAAATAAGACGAAGTTGTCACAACCACATTTATCAAAAATATAAAACTAGTATGTTTCGGATGTTACTCCATTATCAATCTCAAACAATCTAACACTAAAGTACAGAGCAGCTTATTATGTACTAAACATGGAATGATACTATTGGCTAATGGATAGGCTGGCTTTCATTGACGGTTTCTGATTGGCTGAAGGTCACAACAAGTCACGCCCACTAGTGGGAGGAGCAAGAAGCAAAAATAAGAATCAAGTCAAGAACTAAAAAAAATTTAGATGTTCATGGTTTGATCTTCAGTCAATCAGAAACCGTCAATGAAGTTATAAATGAAATAATTTGAATATAATGGATAATAAGACGAAGCTGTCATAACCACATTTATTAAAAATATAGAGATACTAGTTTCGGATGTTACTCCATTATCAATCTCAAACAAACTAACACTAAAGTACAGAGCAGCTTAATATAATTAGCCCTATACTAAACTCGGAATGATACTATTGGCTAAGGGATAGGCTGGCTTTCATTGACGGTTTCTGATTGGCTGAAGGCCATAACAAGTCACGCCCACTTAATGGGAGGAGCAACAAGCAAAAATAAAAATAAAATCAAGAACAAAAAACCGTGAACATCGATTTTTTTTAGTTCTTGATTTGATTCTTATTTTTGCTTCTTGCTCCTCCCACCAGTGGGCGTGATTTGTTGTGACCTTCAGCCAATCTGAAACCGTCAATGAAGGCCAGCCTATCCCTTAGCCAATAGTATCATTCCGTGTGTAGTATATGTTAAGCTGCTCTGTACTTTAGTTTTAGTTTGTTTGAGATTGATAATGGAGTAACATCCGATACTAGTTTCTCTTCATTTTTAATAAATGTGGTTGTGACAGCTTCGTCTTATCATCTATTATATCCGCAATATTTCATTTATAACGTATAATTTAACTAATTTATATACTATATTTCAAACTCTGCTGATCTTGGAATTTGAAATTTTTAGTTGGATCTGTTGGCTGTATCTAGGTATCATCGCTCGAATAACTTTTATACTGAATGGTGTGATATTGTATAAAAGTAGGATGCTATGATAACAGGTTGGTATAAAAGTGGAACGGATGATGAGCCATAATTATGATAGGACGTTTGTACGACCGGGATTGTGTATTTAATTCAAGTTATATTAGTTGGACTAGACTGCTCAGTTTTTCAAGCAGAGTCGGCTGGAGTAGAATGCAGAACTTATTTAATGATAGTTGCTCATAAATACGTTATTTATAAAAGAATAATGTACAGTACAACTGAAGAAGAATATAATTGTAATACGGAAGGACGTAAAAATTATTCAAAATTATTCAAGCTCATATGTTCGGCACATTGAAATAGAAATATTGATTTTAATTCAATTAAATTCTAATTAATGACCGGTAAACGGTGCTTTCTTCTTATAATGTTACACTTTTTCTAATTCTGATTATAATAATTGTAATGTCATTAAATCAGTCCTTACCTGGCAGAATCTAGTAAAATGTGCTTCAAACTCTATAAAAAATTTGTGCTTAAGTCTATCCATATTTTACGTAGAAAAGTTATTATTACGTTGATCATTGGCGTTGAGAGTGTGCTTGATATTTTATCTCGAATAATTTTGTAGCTACTGAATATTTTAGTGTCAGTCATAATGAATCTCAAAACCACGGTTCATTTTAGTATTAAATTGAATGTAGAGATGAAACTCTTCGTCACAGCTGGAGTGATTTCCGTTTCAGTCATCCAGTAATGAAGTCACCGTTTTCATCTACATGTATTGTTCCCTAACTGAAATTAACGTTTTAATTAAGAGGGATAGGACAAGGGATGAAGTTTAAGTGAGAGATACAATTATGAGGATTGAGAAAAATGGTGAGAAAGGGGGAGAAATATGGCGTGAGAGAGAGTGAAACAGAAAGAATGATTGTGGGAGGGAGCAAGTGACAAGATTAAAAGAGCAGCGTAGGAGGTTGAAAGTGTTGGTGAGAAACCGGCTAAGATAGTCTAGTCTCGGTTTAAATGGCGAAGTAGGGAGGTAACGGGGTTGATAAAGGGAAAGTGATAGGATACAGGAAGTTGGAAGTAATACGATGACGGGATAGGAATTTATGAAGGAGGATGAAGAGCGACCAAGTTTGATTTCCAGTTTTAATTAAATTCAGCTGTAAGATGGCGACGACGACGACGGAATATAAATAAACATATTCTCGATGAAAAAAGGTTATTAAATAGTGAACGAACGGAGTTGTTGGGGTGGTGAGGGTGATCCTTAATAATTATTGAATCATACTGGAAGATAGTAGTAGAAGCGAGAAAGAAGCTGAGAAAAGAAGAGAAAGTTTGAAAGAAAACTGAAGGACGATCTATAAGAAAGGAGAGAGTAAGTAGATGGAATTTTTATCCCTCTTTGGTGTGTTGGCGCCCTTTTAACGATCTCCATTACCACAGGGTAGACATAGCTGAGTGGTTTTACTGCACAGGTCGCGTGCTTAGTTTTCATCATCTTTCTCCAGCCACTATCCTCTCTTTCTCCTATCCATTTATTCCTTCTCTCTTCCTTTCAGCCTTAATGAAGCCCTGAGCGTCCTATTCACCAGATGGAAATGCACTGTGAAGATTCTCGTCAGTGCCTGTTCTCTTGATGAATTTTGTTCTGTGCATTACGTGTGATTATGTCGGGACGTTCTGCTTAGCTACATTTGCCCAGTTGGTTCTGATGAGGGGTTTTCAGTGACTGCTGGCCACTTGAAACTGATTCAAGCACTGTCTAGACGAGTTCATTCGGACTGCACAGGTGAGTGAAGTTTCAAGTAAGCGAAAACTTCGGGTAGCCTTTTAGAGAATTATTTTCGAATAAGTTTATTTATTTATAATACATACTTAAAAAAATTATAAACATTAGAGGCTTACAGCAAATGCCAAAATAAACCATCATAGTTTACTAAGGTTTATCTACCACATCTCAAATAGAACTTTTTTGTAAAAAAAAAAAAAAAAAAAATGAAATCCAAATTAGGATGCAGGTAAATTAGAATGGAATACTGATATATTTTATTGAATTCTATATTCTTTAATTGTTCTCACCTTTTTTCATCTAATTCCACGAGTATAATTCCTTCTTCCAGGTAGGTAACGTCTTCTTTTTTCCTCCTTTTTAAATAATATTTCTCATCTTTCCTTTTCCTCTCCTCTTCATGACACATCTTCTTTCCTCTTATCAGCAAATTTTTTTTTTGAGGATGAAGCCCACATACGTCTGAGACCTGTGCGTGGGTAATGAGTTGGATGATGGTGATTGATGAGTTGGACCTACAGTTTTAGGTGGGTTCCGAACCACCGGGAAGTGATTTTCAGCAGAAAACAGTGTCCTTTTTGTCACATTCACATTCCTTTGTCACATCATCTTTTTCTTTCACTCCCTTCCTTCACTATTTCCCTTCTATCCCTCCTCATTCTTATTCCACGCCACCTTTCACTGTTTTATTCAGTTCTTTCTCTTTCTTTTCCTTTCCTTTTTTATCATCATCATTATCATCTCCTTCTTCTACTTCTTCACATTACATCTCATCTTTTTCCTTGGTCTTCTTCTCGTTTCGATACTGATGTCCTTGTCCCTTCTTCTAGTTTTTCCACTGCTTTTACTTCTCTCTTTTCTCTACTTCTCTCCTTACTCCTTCCACCTTTTTTACTCATGTACCTTCTCACTCTTCTATCCCTCAGTATCGTATTTCTCTTTCTCTCCTTATCATAGTGTAGCGAATATGAAAATGAAAATAGTGAGAAAGAAGGACAGTGGTTCTCGGTGTTATCTGCTATGTAAATGTTTACTTCTAAGCAATTAATTACTCTGCTTTTGACACTTTTATGATGTTTACTTGGTAATTAGTATAATGTTCTATTGTTTGATTAGAAATTAATGGAGTCTTATCGAATATTGTGGAAAGTTCGAGTTTCCTTGATTGTTTATTTTAGAAATCGGTAGAAGTTGGTAGAGAAATCTAGAGATATCTCAATTATGAAAAATCATATAAATAGAGGTGGACTTTTGTAAATTAGTTCAGTCTTATTTGAAATTCGTCGTGATAAACAAGTGTGACAGTTAAGTAGTTCAGTTGTTGTTTTACGTTGATAAGTGGCAGTAGTGACAGTTCTATAGTGATAATTCTTTTACCTATTACTGTATTACGGACTTGTGCTACGTAAGTTAATTGTTCTTCCTCGACGTTTCTTTTTGAATATTATTGGACAGTTTATTGTACAGTTATTGTTTAATATTAGATCGGCCTTTTGTCATTTAGTGATTGATGTTTGTACAGTTTATTGAAAACTCATTACCAGTTGAACAATATCGTGTTATCTGTTTTTAATTGCTTATTTTTTCTGTAATAAATTACTGAACAGTGTGAGTTGTAATTATTTGTGTTAATAAAGTGCAAGTAATAAATTTAAGTGTTGCCAGCGTTATTTTAGACATAGAACCCGTAATAATATTTTTTTTTTCATTTTTTACTGCCCAGTTGTTAACTTTATTTTCTGTTTCATCCGCCATTTTTCTACGCCACATGGAAGAAGCTTTGATGCTGCATATTATTTTCTGATTTAAAACATGCTCTGATGTCGATAATATCCTGGAAAATGTGAAGACTGTATCAAACATATTATTATGGTAGGTTTTCTATGAAGAAGCGCCAATCAAATGTGAATTCTTGTTGCCGAAGCTAATATTTTAACCATTTATATGTAATCTTCTACTTTCTTGCACGATTCGATTTTGATGCTTCTTTGTGCATTGCGAAACTGAAAGGGATGGACAAGTCACGATCGTGTTCTTGAGTCCTCCACATTTCAGATTTTAATAACTATAAAATTACCACTGAGAATCTTTCTTTTCTTGAATTCGTCCAAAATGTTTTTTGGTCATGATTAATTTTGATTCAATTGTATTTTTCTCACCGATCATAATTAATCAATGAAGATCGTGAGAAGATTCATCTCATTATTTTTCAAGTGAAGGTTTTCAGCATATCTTAAATTTCTAGTCTGTGTTAACCTCAATGTTTTAGACAATGTAATATATTCAAAATTTGTGAAGGGAGCAGTTTTGGACACGAGTCTGTTGCACCTTCACACTCGTTGTGAATTTGTCACAATAAATAAATAAACTTTGCTGGAACGAATGATCAATCTCAAATTGAGACTATGTGACATCATAATAAGTCATAATAATCACTATATAAGTACAGTAGCCTAATTCCGAAAGAAAATACAGTAGGCTGTATATATGGGGTATAATTACGATTATAAATATGGGGTATAAGACACATCAAGATGGAAAGTTCAGTTCAAAGGCGGAAATTTTTCTAGTATACATATTGTATTGATGTAATATAGGCTTCCATTTGGTATAACCTATACTTTATCCTTATATATTAGTATATGAATTGGCGATTCAAATGTTATAAAACCGACTGGCGTAGCCTACGGGGGAATTTTTCGGGTAATAAACCCCCCTTGAACCTGTAAAAGGGTCCCAAAAATCAGTAAGAAAGCCTGTATAAATAAAACGAAATATCGGTTACTGAAGGCTACTAATTGTCCCTGTTTAGGCATCTAGAGGCCCTTTAGAAGCCTGACGAACCCTAGAGGCCCCCTGGCGCCGTAGGCCCTTTTTTGCTCCCATCATGTGAAATAAATATTCAGGTTGGCTGCATGTACTGTAGTTTTCATATAACTTGGCAGCAGTATGCTGGGTTCAGATGTTGCATGTCCCATCTGCTACACGCTGCCAAGTTATCTGAATACTACAGTAGAATATTTCAAATTTGAACTTTTCTACACCAGTGTCTTCTTATTGCAGCATCGGGCCTTCAGTGGCCCTTGGGGCTCCTTCTAGGGGCTCCTTGTAAGCCTAAAAGACCCTAGAAGGGCCTCTGGCGCTGTATGTATTAGAATATTGCAAACTTTAACGTTACTTCACTGGAAATATATACAGTATCAGTGGAGGCAAGAATAGGTCAGCAAATACGGGTTTGTCTTGCTGACAAACCCTTACGTAGCCCCCTAAAATGGACTTGAAGTGCCTCCAGACCACTTGAATGACCACTTCCGTGCCACAAAAGGTCTCTGGGCGTCCCTGATTGAATAATTATTCAAAACCACTATTACTTATTGAATTGGCACTATAAAATTGGTATTTTTAAAAACATATTAAAATCTGTTTACACCTAATTAATAAACTAACAATTTAGGGGAAAAGGTTCTACGTGTTTATGTTCATTCGTGAAAGCAATGATCAAACTTTTACTCTACCAAATTTATAAACTTAATTTCAATAGGAGCACGCAAAAAATCATGTTTTTGAGTCTCAAATCATGTTCCAAACAACTAAAATCCCAAAATGGTTCCATAATGTGGATTAAAATAAATGAATTTAAGCTTTTCTAGGCATGAGCCTAGAATCTCTTGGAATACGATTTTAGAGGGATTATTTGTCAAAATTTTCCGGGGGGAGGACCGAACCCTATTTGCCCTAAGGGGTATTCCATACCCCCAGACCCCCCGAAAAGGCCCCAAAATCTCCAATAACCCCCATTTCGAAATAATAATAATAAGCTTATGGCTTTTAATGGTGGGGAGACCCTTACGGGTAGTTCCACCTCGCCGTTTGTGCCATGTTACGGGGAACATGGTGGACCTACTATTTTAGGTGGGTTCCGAACCACCGGGTAAGTGATAATAAAGCTTGTAACATCAAGTCATTGAAGCACGGTCACCCATCCAAGCGCAGTCTTGAGCGGTCGTGACTGAACATCACGATCACTTGATCACCACGCTCACCGCGTGACCAATCATCACCCATTTCGAAATCCTGGCTACTGATAAAACCCTGCTTTATCTATAATCAAACTTGATTGAAAATGATTGATTAATTCATTGAATATGAAATAAATGTCCTTTATTCTTTTAGAAATTATTTTCTCTTATTTTTAAATTATCACAAGTTTATTTTTACCAAAAGGTATACCAGGACATTTTTATTCTATAAATTTTGATGAATAGTATGGATGAAGTAACAGCTTAAAAGTTTCAAAGCTTGTTTAAGAGGCGATATAACTTCATGATGTATTATCAAAGTTTTATTCGACCACGGTATCAAACTTTTCTAGCTTCACAATAGATTGGCTTGCCATGTTGATTTTCTATTAGCCAGGAGACTGATGTAACAAATAATAGTGAAGTTACTTTGGTAGCACCGCTCTCCCTGCCCTCTCCACCCACATTTAATTCCACCCATCAAACTCCATTCATTTATCCATTTGTCATGATGAGTTGAAGAAGTTGTTTGCTATGGAATTTGTATTGACTTTTCAGTCATCAAACTTCTAAACGAAGATTAATGTGCAAATGAGCTTGGCTTGCAATCAATCAGTCATGTAGCTATGGCTCGTCTCCTGTTGTGTCGTCATGCTAAATAATTAACCGCATATTCAACTAACCGAAGCTTGAGATTTATATTTTATCATATCAGATTTATATATTTCTTGCGGCAAGTTTCAAGATTGTTCTATAGGAATCTCGCAATAATAATCATTGGGTGACCTTTATTTTTCAGTTTGTTGTCTAGGCAATTAGTAAATAAATTAAATTAGAAAATTTTGATGATGATGATGATTATTATTATTGTTAGTAAATTAATTATTGTTTAATTACCTTGCTTGGTACAATCTTGCTGTACACCAATTTCGTTTTATTTCTCATTTTCTATTTTTTTTTAATTTTTAAAGTGTATCAGCATTTTTAAACTGGCTTTTTACTTGTCTCAGTCCCAATTGAAACGTCCAGTTTTTGTTTTTATTATGAAATTAAATTTATAATAGGATGTACAATTTGGATGTATCCATGCATTGCAAGGTTTGAAAAAGTGTCAGTTAATAAGTCTAATCAGGCGTCAACAAACGTTTTAACGTGGATTTATTTGTATTATTAATCTAGTGAAATATAAAATATTGATAATATATACTCGTAGTTGTCCTCATTCAATTATAATGGAATTCACAAATTTAATTTCATCTGTAAATTTACATGTTATTTTACTGGTCTCCTGAAGTTTTAGTGCATATTCCACCTAAATATGATTTAAATTATTAAATTAATTACAAATCGCTCTCGTAACCCGTTCAAATGGAAACACTTCTTTTCATAGAGTGCTCTCATAGACTATTGCTATACACGTATACAGTCTCGTGCTAGACAGCTAGACTGTTGTAAAAAGTGTACAGTTCGAGATTTCTTTCTTGTAGAAAGATTCTAGATTGCTCTGTAGGAGTCTTTAAATAGTAATCATTGGGTGACCTTTATTTTTGAGCTTGTTGCCAAGGCAATTAGAAAAGAGATTAAATTAGAAAATGCTGATGATGATTATTATTATTATTATTAGGAAATTACCAATTAAGAAATTAATTATTCTTTATTTACCTTGCATGGTACAATCTTTTGGTTCACCAATTTCTTTTTATTTCTCATTTTCTATTGAAACAAAATCATAATAGAAATCTGTCTTTGGTTGTTTGATTTCGCCGAATGCAAAGTGTTGACTTTGCAGAAATCAAACACTAAATTATTAATTGAAAATGGCGAGTACCGGATTCATCAGCAATCAAGTGAATATCTTCAACTCTAATGAAATTAAACAAATTTGACCTAATTTGTCAATCAAGTAACGAGAAAGCTTGTTGCTGGTGGAGCTTCAATTATGCCTCAACCTGACAAATGCCACGTGTGGAGTCGGAACAGACGGAATATTGTCGATTTAGGATAGCAATCAGAAATTAAATTTTCCTCGTATTTCTGCTCTCGAAGTTCAACAATAGCTTCTCAAGTTTCGTTTAGAAGTGAAAATAATGGAATTTCTGATCAAGCATCGCAGGAATTTCCAATTGCGGCTCAATTCTGTCCGAGGAGTGGGATTTGGAAATGAAATTCCTTTTGCGCATCAGAACCAAATGATTCGTGATTGAGAAATTGAAATTCGTCTGAAACAAAAGATCAATTCAAATATTTATTTTATTAAATGCAGTGTTGTTTTCTTGAAACGCGAAATAATACCTCACCCACACTTTCTTGGAACAGTAATTTGACGTGATTCGTTTTATTCTTGTAGAATGTAGAAAATATTTCTAAATGTTCATATTGATCGCATGGACGTGTATCAAGGTACTATTATTATTGTGTTAAATTGATTGTTTTTTACAGGTATGTACGTCATTGCCATTTGAAAAAAGGAATTTTCGAGACCCAATCATGATGAATAGATCTTGAATTCAAGAACGATAACTTCGAAACCAGTCCTTGGAAGATGAATTAATTGACGTATGGTAATTATAATTCTTTTATATAGTTACTCAAAGTGGTTCGGCAAATCTAGATTAATTATAAATTTTAAGTACCATTAACCGAGCTTCAGAACCGGACTTGAAAGAAATTATCCTGGATTCCTACAATTCAGTGTAACCCGTAATGGTGAATTGGTGGTAGGGGGTGGGGGGAATCCAGCATTTTGTTTGTGGGGTATTTGTGGAAGGTGGATGTGAAGTAGAAAAAACTGATTATTGGGAGGCAGATAAATGGTGAGATGTAATATATTTCAAAAATTCATCAGAATTAGAACTTCCACCCCCTAATAATTGTGACAAAACGTATAGAACATACCATTTTTTTATGATTTCCGACAGTTGGAAGAAAAGCCTACTGCAATATCCGTTGAATATAATGTTGATTCCCGAAATAAGTTGAAACATGAAAGACATAGGATTGTTAAGCTTCCATTTTAAAAATATATACCGTACCATTGAATCTACTGGAAAATGCCTTTTTATCTGAATATTTCTCTATACTAGTCTCAAATTATTAAATGTATCAACAAATAATGCAGATATACTCTGGAGCCTCAACTACCCTTATCTACTAGAACTCCTCAAAAATATTCTGTTCCCAAAACAGCATTTGAAGTTAAAACAAATATTTATTAGCCAACTCTCATCAAAAAAAGGTCCACCTACGATACACAATTTGACCAAAGCATTTTCCACGATTCAGGTGTTGGTTTTTCTTTTTTTAACGCTATACTTCGCTTATTATTGTTGTTTTTTGTCACAGCATTGCGCTGTTCATCCCCTCTTATTCCTCTTCCTTGTCAAATTCCCCCAATTCTCCTCCTCTTCCCACTACTCCACCTCTAGCCATCCACCAACACTTCCTCTTCATTCTCCTCCCAATCATACTCCTCCACCTCCTCCTCCTCATCATCATCATCATCATCATCCTTCTCCTCTTCATCCAATTCCGCAAACCTCTCCTCTCTCACAACGCCACCGATGTTGAATGAAACAATCACGCTGTGTGATGCGTCCAACGGCGGTACGGTTGGATGAAATATGGCCGCTAAATAAATTCCCAATACGTTTTTCTCGCAACCTATAAACTGGCACTCAGCGAAACGGATGTTTTATTTTATATTTTCCGTCCGACCCGCATTTTATATTACAGCGACAAATTGGGCGCGCTCTAATATTTATGTTGGCAGTGCGTTGAATGTACCGCGCCGCGCCGGTCGAACAAATTGTTGTGGTGGTTTTAGTAGTCGCGTTCCAAGTTTTAATGAGCGAACCTAATCTAACTAGGGAATACGGTCGGACAACAAAACGAGTGGTTACATGCTTTTTGCAGCTTTCTGATAGATTTTAGTGAGATAACAAGAATGAGTTGTATGCGGGAAACCAAAGTGAACGCTATACCGCCATTAATAAAGCAATCAACATCTGCTTTATGATAGATGTGTTGTTGTAAAACACTTTCAAAATTTATTCTTATTTCTTAACACTGATTAATAAAATGGGGTTTCCTGGTTTAATAGAGATTTTACGCAAAAATACGTTATAGATAACGATAATGCTAACCTCAACTGTCTATGCATCTGCCTGTTTCAAAATCAATTCAATTCAAATTTATTTCCACACCAAAAAACAACAGAATATAATATATGTATAAGAATATGCACATCAAATAATAAGAAATCTTCGAAATTCAGTAACTTAATAACTGGAATATGTGAGCACTTAACAATGACAAACATTCATCAAATGTGGAACAAGAGGTGGAAAAAACCACTGGCATAAGTGAAAACACTTGTTCGCCAGTAGGAGTAGCATTAGAATAGGGTAGTTCTCCGTCACAATCATCCATTTCAATTTAAAACTAAAACAAACAATGGAAATACAAAAGCTAATTCACAAAAAAAATATATATATATAAATATGTATAGGTTATGCAAAGAGGATAAACTATTGCAAAAAATATAATCACACTGCCAATAAACGCCGCTAACAATATTACAAAATACCCAAATCAAAGTAATGGTTCTCGATAATCCATCTCCTTACATTATTTGGAGCTTAGTTGGTTGTTCCCTGATAAGCCTCACTGGAATGGAGTTTATGAGCTTTGGAGCCAAATAAATCAGCTGTTTACGAATAACTGTCAGATTTGAAACATAACATTGGTATTTGTGTGCATTAAATCAAAATCAATATGATATTGAGCAGAGGATGCATAGAGTGTTCATGGTAGCATTATCATTATCTTCAGCGTACTTATGTGCAAACTCGGTATTCCAAGTACAAGGTAAAAGGCTTTTAATGAGGCGTTAAGAGAAGTTTTTCTCCATTTTCCTTTCTATTTCCAGTATATTTTTTATTCCTTTTCTATTGTGTCTTGAATTGATCCAGTATTTTCCTTTTTCTTTAGCGATAACTTATTGCATGCTTGATCAGTGCAGCAAGCACTGATATTCTCCATCTGGAACATTCACTTTTCAAGATACTCTTAAAAACAACCAAAGAATGATTTTCTTTGAATGAAATATAATTACTATATATTATAAGAAATGACAATAAAGAGTAATATCTTAAATATCAGAAGACAATACTCGAAGAAAATCATATAAAAAACAAACATAGTTTGTGGAATGCTGGTTCACGCTGATTTAATCTATCTAACTGTTTCTCAGCATGTGCTTGATTTTAAGATGGTGATTACCATGGGGTAATATCTCCACTGCAAGTACAGCATTTTCCACTGTACAAGCACCCTTAAAGGAGCAATAAATATATCCAATATATTTATATATATATATATATATATATTAGATATCTTTTTTCCACTGTATTCAAGTATTTTTCATCTTGAACACTCACTTTTCAAGTTACTCTTAAAACGTCCAAATAACGATTTTCATTGAATGAAATACGATTACTATATATTATAAGAAAAGACAACAATCACCAACTAATAAATTTCAATTTTTTCTCATGCCAAATAAATTAACTCCAGATAGAACCTAACTACAAATTCGGACTCATAAATGTTGACGGCTGATTGTGAGCAATTCCTAGTTTTTTGCTCGACCGATTTCCACCGGACGCATCAGTCGCTACCGGATTGACTCGCCGACAAATGCGTTTGCGTTTACAGATCACAGTCTTGCAAATAATAATGATGAACGGGCCGCCGCCGCTGTTACGTCACGTCGGGCATCCGTTCGTCCGACAATAATTGAATTTAATAGCAGCACCACCATCAGCAGCATCAGCAGTAGCATGAGCTCGGTGGTCGACTTAACATCCTCTCTAATATTATTATCAGCATCATTACGCTGGTTGTTTGCGAACCAACCGCAGACAATGTTCGGCAAACGCCTCTTCAAACCGACCCCTGGTGATTATCAAATAATTATGCCATTATTTGTTGATGATGGGTGGGGGAAGGGAAGGAACAACCGTTCAACTATCATTTCATTACTAACAGGCAGCCACCGAATGCAATCGATTTTCGAGGAGATGCTCCCAACTTGCATGCGTACAACATAGATATATATTACTGACACAAATGTACTGACTATTTATATATCTATGGCACTCACTTGCTTGCACACAAGACAGAATATTATAACCTTGCGCATAAACTTGTGTCTCATAAACATGTGTCTATTCACCCAGTTGCGGTAGCTCCAGACATCAGCAAATTAATGTAGAAGTTTTGGTGGATTCACCATACTGCTAGAGTGCACTATTATTTCGAGACTTGAATGTTGGCTGCAGGAAATTCAAATTATGATGAGGTTTTGAGGAGTGGTGCTCTAGATAGATAAATTGCCTTTATCAAGGATGGAGTTAGAACTCAAAAGTGTTTGAGAGAGTTTCAAGTAATTTATGTTTAGATGTTTTGATGGAATTTTTGAAAATCATGTAAAGAAAATCTGTAGTGAGAATGTAGGGTAAAACATGTTGTATGGTGTTGAATAGAATTTAGCTTTAAAAATGAGATGGTGTCTTTTGAGAAAAAGTCTTAATAAGGAAGATAAGAAAGGGAGAAATCTTGACATTGGAAAGTTCGATTTTCTTATTTTCATTTATAAAAATTCAAGTTAAATACTTGTTTATTGAATCCTTATTATTTTATCTTGTTCATTTCATAAAATGGAAAATTATTTTTCCTACAGTGACGCAAAAAGTGCCTATTTTTTCACTAACTGTAGCAAGCAAAATAGTCTATTCCTGCACCAGTGCGGGAAAGTAAATTCCAGTGCGGAAAAGTTCTTTTCCGCACTCCAGATTTGCAATCTAACAACACAAAAAAGTGAGTACGTTATAGGCAGGTTCACTAAGCAGAATTCGAAAATAGGTTGGCAACACTGACTGTGCCGCTGGCCGGGTCGAAAAGAAAACACAAACTCTAACAAAATGAAATGAAATAACCCCCTAAATTGCTAGTTGATTGTTGGTAATACAGGTTAGGTCACGACATTTAACTAAAACTTCAGTTCATATTTCGGGAGTCCATATCCGCCCCCGCTGGCCACTACAGCTGTGCAGCTGTTAGCCTATTGTTGTTGTTGTTGTTGTTGTTAATAAAGGAATTTGCACGGATACGATTAAGGCAATGGATACAGATACTATCTGTATCACTATATATAGTATGTATATTATATATAGTATCTGTATTCATTGATTAAGGAGACCGTCAAAGAAGATATTTAAATTGAATTTTTGTGTAAAAATAATGGATAATAACAGCGATAGTGATGAAAACAGCACGCCGGAAGAGTTAGCGGAAATAGCGAACTATGTGTCATTAAATTTACTACCCGAAAAATCAAAAGTTAAATACGAAAAAAAGTACATCCAATTCCAATTCATGGTGCACGAAAAAAGGTCAAGAATATATCTGAAAATGTTTTACTAGCGTACTTCGCTGAACTGTCTAAAAATGTAAGCCCTCCAACTCTTTGGATTACTTACTCCATGTTGAAATCAACTATTCAGGTTAAAATGATATAGACATTAGTAGCTACAAGAAAATTGTCGCTTTTTTGAAGAAACGTTCTGTAGGCTATATCCCTAAAAATCAAAGACTTTAATTTATCCAAAGATGAGGTTGAAAAATTTATCAGAACGGCTCGGAATGATGTATTTTTAATGAAGAAAGTGGTTTTGTTCATTGGACTAGCTGGTGCTTGTACACGTGACGAACTAACTAAAATGAAAGTAGAAGATATCGATGACAAAGTCAATATTCTAATTGTGAGAATACTACAATCGAAAACTAACAAGAGTCGCATATTAACGGTAAGCAATGATGATGTAAATGGTATAGATTATTTACAACTGTACAGGGAATATGTAAAATTAAGACCACTAGACATGACCACCGGGTTTTAAAGTACAGTAAAGGTGTTTGTACCAAACAGCATGTGGGTATTAATACCATAGCAAAAGTACCAACTGATGTAGCTTTTTTTTAAACTTGGACAATCCTCACCTTAAAACTGGGCACTGTTTTCGACGAACTTCGGCTACGCTTTTAGTTGAAGCAGGAGGTGATTTTGCAGTTGAAACGCCATGGAGGATGGAAAAGCTCTACTGTGGCTGAAGGATATATAGAAGATTCCATAACTACGAAAATTACCACAGGAAACATGATTTTGGGGCAAAATACCAGTATAAATAAACAAACGACAGCAATACAATCATCCCATTGAGAATCACAAGAAGTATCGTCTGCTGCTGGAATTGTAATAAATTATTGTACCAGCTGCACACCTTCAATATCATCCTTGTCGCGATGCTTTTAAAAGGCTTTCTATACTTACTGTAACCAGTATTTTTATTTTTAGAGTTGTACTATTTGTGGTCAAGAATATTGGCAGTTTCACAACTAACGCACTGGTACACTCACACAATACCAGAAACAGGAATGGCTTAACTGTTCAGATACATAGGCTAACTTTCTTTGAAAAAAAAAACAGTTACATAGGGACAAAATTTATAAACAAATTGCCTAATAGTTTGGGTTTCAGGAGTACAAATTTTAAAAGAGAACTATATAAGTCTCTCATTGAAAAAAGTTTTTATAGTGTGAATGAATTTTTAAGTGATAACCATGTATGACTGCATATAGGCTATATCTATACATTAAATATTTCATGTTTAGGTTAGTTGTTTTTTTAATATTATTGTACTTTACGATATTCAATTGTACGGTTTCTGACTGTATTGTGTTGAATAAATAAAATATATTATTATTATAATCTTTCCAATAACAATAAATAAATACGTATTATCTTATCTTAATCAACATTTAATATCATATCAATTATTCTTAGAAGATGTTAATAAATATGTATTTGTGTGTAAACATGCTTATCTATATTTCATGTCTTATATTTTAATTCAAAACTTTTAATATCAATCTGCTCACAATATCGATTGCGAGAGACATCGATTAGAACAGGTGTCAACAATCGAGAGATTGCAATATTTTTAAAACATCGATGTATCGTATGTTCAACACTCAATCGAGTCTAAACCAAATAATTATGTTTTTACACGAAGTATCGATATTCTGGATCCAGAAAAGTTCTTGTCATCACTTCCACACTGCTCATAAATATGTAGCTATTTAGACGTAAAACCGTTGACCATTGAAGAAGTCAATTGCTGAATTTTTCATTACTTTCAATTGTTTTCGGATGTATGGAATGATTGAAACTGATTTCATTGAATAATCAAGCCCATACATTGATGTCTACTTGATCTATACTCATCTCGCTCTTCAGATCGCTGAATAGCGCATCAGGTACGTTAAATGCAATATTTACAGAAAATCTCTATTTAACGTATGCTTCACGATAACTGTAGGAAAAATGTAATGTGTAATTCGAGCGCAAAGTATTGTTGCTGCACTCGAGAAACATTTTTCACTCGCCTCCTGCTCGTGAAAAAACTATTTCTCTCGGTGCAGCAAACGCCTACTTTGCGCTCTAGTTACACAAATAACTGTTTTATCTCCCATGATAAAAACGTCTATATGATAAAAAAGATACGGTAGTCAAAATAATGTAGTACAACCAAAAAGTGTTTACCAGACCTATTTTAGTGTTGAAAAGTCATTTTTCTTATTAGTGAGAGCGTCATTATGGCAGATATTCTAAATGAACAAGAGCTCAATATTTCCACAATCACATTCATAATAAAAATTAATCATATAATTATATGTATTAATAAATAAACAATTTAATATCAATTTGGCATTCACGCCATACTCGATCTTAAAACTTAAATTTGTACACTGCACTACATGGGCTAATACTATTGGCTGATAGTATGCGAGCGTGTTGGAGGTTGACCTACGCTACATTAATTTGTGCTCTTATCCGTGATTGGTCGACAGCTGAGACTTGGCACGCTCACTAGTGGAGCTAACAAATAACTGTCAAATACGAAACAACAATAACCAACGAGAAGAAAACTGGTCATCAATTTTTTGACGTTGAATATTTTTTTGTAATATTGACTAGTACTTGGTTGCCAGTTTTATACTTTGTTTTTATTGTTGATTCATATTTGACAGTTATTTTAGTTGTTCGTTCCCCCAGTCCCTTTTCTGTTATTGAACTTAGGCTGATTTGTTGGGCTTCAATTTTTGCGTTCATTATTATTGATTTGTACATAACTATTTGTTTTCTACTTTATTGATTTATTTTTAATAGTTATTTGTTTTTTCACCTGTCTTACTTGTTTTATCACTTTGAAGGCATTTAAATCTGAGCCAATAACAGTACACCAATGTAGTGTAGGCCCATCTTCATTACCCCCACCATTTTGTGTTAGTAGTCCAGCAAGTAGTTGCTGGGCTATTATCCCAAGAAGAGAATGACGCTGCTCTGTATAGTTTGATTTTGATTTAGAATTGCGTGACTGCCGAAACTGTAGTACCTTGTTCATTCATAATAAATGTAATATTGTGACGATAGCAAACTTTATTTATTAGAAAAGATATCTCCGTCTTCGTCTATGGGCAAAGCCTGTTCCAGCGTTCATCTCATCCTCGGTCTCCCAATACTTCGTTTCCCACTTGGAATATGAAGCCATGCGTTTTGTGACATTCTCAAAAGATGATCTGACCACTTTCCTTTGTAAGTTTTAGTTTCAGCAAGCGGTTGTGCTCCACATTCCTCCCTTATCACATCGTTCCTGAAGCGATCTGCTATAGTGCTTCCCTTTAAGTGTCGAAGAAACTTCATTTCCGCTGACTATTCTTGCTGAATCTTGTTTCTTTTACAGCACTCATGCTTCGCTTCTGTAAGCTAAGGTTGGTATAGCCATAACCTTATAAAACTTCAATAGTGTTTCCTTCCTAGCTTTATTCTTTAAGGGACCTACTTATTGCACCACATACTGAGCTTTTTTTTTGCTGAACAGTGAACATCCTTATCCAAATCATATGTAATGTCACATCCTAGATATTTGAAATTACTTAATTGTTCCAATATCATATCATCGACCATTATTTTGGACCTTGTTTGCCATTTTCCATGAAATGCCATAATTTTTGTTTTCTTTTTTTGAAAAGATCACATTTTAATTATTCAATGTAGAACTACATCACCGATTCCTATCCCACGTTTCATTTCTTTATTCGCATGCATAGTTATGTTTGGATGTTACACAAACGTTATCAAGTACAGTAAATCTTCCAGACGTATCTGATTCTAGGCTGAAATTTATCGCGGCACCCTATGTAACAAACAGTCGGACACTTTGTTTTTCTAGCAGGAGCTCGGCTATCTGCTAACCTTGAGATGTGTTGTGTGCATTATCTTTACTTGGTGTTCTGAATTCGTGTTGAGGAAAGTTACTATGTTGACTTAGCTGCGCCTTCAACGGTACACACACAGGTGCACGGCATACGTCGGTTTAAACCACAGAGGTTTCATGCTCAGTTGGATCTTCTTCGTACTGTGCTCGAATTTATTCGGGAAGCGTAGCAGTCTTCTTGCACCCAAACCCTCCACTTCAGCTCACTGCTACACTGTTAGATCTTCTTGACATGATATCGGATAGCATTCTTTGCACTCGTATCTGCTGCTTTACATTCCATTCTACTACGTCACGACTACCGTTCCACTAAAAAATGATGGAAATTTGAATCTTCTACAAGATTTTCAATCTGTTTTCAACTGATCCCTCGCATTCTTTCCCCCTCTTCATCTAGCTTTCTTCTCAATATATTTCCTTTGTTCATTTTTGCATAAGAATAAACGTACACTGAATATAATGTGGTATTCAACGAATGCTGGCAGATAGCTTATAAATTCCATGTTATATTTGCTTGTCCAGCTTGTCCCAGAAATAAAAATTCTGATTTACATTTATGTTTTATTGTATTTCACTTAAACCACAGAGGTTTCATGCTCAGTTGGATCTTCTTCGTACTGTTGAATACAGAAAACTTCTTCATTGTAATTTGAGAGATAATTTGATGATTGGATTCATTTAGTTAGGGAAGTGATAGCCGTGAGCCGTAGCAGGTATCTGTTCAATCAGATAGAGATGAGCTGCGTTCTCCTGGATCCACTTTTTAACGGTGACCGATTAGATTGGCCAGCAAAAAAGACACTGATTTCTGCTGTAAAATCACTTCCCGGTGGTTCGGAACCCACCTAAAAATGTAGGTCCAACTCATCAATCACCATCATCCAACTCATTACCCACGCATAGGTCTCAGACCTATGTGGGCTTCATTCTCAAAAAAAAGCGAAACTTTTTTATGAAGATATTAAATACAAAGAAGTCAACCATATCAATGGCATAAGTAAGCAATTTAGTCTACAATCTAAAAATTTCTTCATGTATTTAGAATCCGACTATAAACTCATTAAAGCAGAGTGCAGGGAAGAAGTATGAACCAGGAGAGAATCGAAACTACAAGCTAGAAAATACACTTTATAATCTACGGACAATACAGCGTGAGATTGGTATGTTACAAGATCGCTATGACAAATGCAATGTTTTTTTCTTGAAAAAAGTTTCTGTTGTTGCAATCCAGAATTGACTAGTCTTTTAGAAGATTTGAATCTACTAAACAATCGTTCGACCTCGAAATTGAACAGTAAAGTTAATTAAAACAACTTTACTCAGTTAGATGTGTAGTTTTTTGGCATGACAAATAGAGGTACATTAGCATCTCGGTGCTAAACTGAATTAAATATTTATTCATAATATATGATACAAATTCAATTATACTCAATTAACCTTTCAACAACTAAACACGCATTCTCATGAAAGCTGTGTTCACAGCGACGTTCACAGGACGTGTGTAGTAGCTTTTTTGGCATGACAAATAGAGGTACATTAGCATCTCGGTGCTAAACTGAATTAAATATTTATTCATAATATATGATACAAATTCAATTATACTCAATTAACCTTTCAACAACTAAACACGCATTCTCATGAAAGCTGTGTTCACAGCGACGTTCACAGGACGTTCATACTGTAAATTGTTACAGTATGCTAACAAATATGAAGACTGACAGAGGAACAAGGGTTTTCATTTTTTCGCAAGCAATGAATATCCATGTGAGAGTCTCGTTCGATGAGAAATTGTGTTTCCAATGTTCTTTGTCACCATGATCAAACAACAACAACAACAACAATTATTGTTGAAAAATTCTTCTCAGTTGTGATGATAAATGAAATTCCATTTCAGTTGAAAATGACTAGTGTAATTGGATCTCCGAATTTGTTTACGGGATAAAACGTTCGAAATGTTTTTAACGAATATATAGCTCTTTCAGGTAGCGAATGTGAGATGAATGAATTTCCACTGAGTTTCCTTTCCAGGAAAGAAGGACGATCACTCGATTTAGCGCTGTAGCTATTTTAAAATGACAAATATAAACCTTTTGTGTTTTGCTCTGGAAGCTGCCTCCCAGTCTATTTTTATAGTACTGTTCGACCGTAAGCACGCCCCTAACAATTGAGCACCGACTTTTGCCATTACGTATGGAAAAAGGAATAGGCGATAATAAAAAAGTCATGGTAAAAACCGTTTCGAAACATTTCGAGGTTGGGAATGAACGGTTGAGCTTTCAAACTGTCAGATTCTACCTCTGTCTCGATAAACTCCCTACATCGTGATCGTGATCTTACGTTTTTCATAACTGTGATGCTTGTGGGAGCTTCTTTCAGATTTGAAAGTGGAAATTGATACGTGGTGACCTTTAGGGACCGATAAAAATCATTCTTTACTGTAGTTTTGACATACGTCATTCCATTTGCTATTGTAATAAACTATTCATGTATCGAGTTATTTCCGTCAGAGGAACTCTTTTATTTAGAGGATGTATCTCCCTGGTCAGGGGCGAATTCAGAAGTTATTTTCTCATCGACGGAGAAAAATTTTGTTCTCTATCAACTAAAAGTAGGTCCTCAACCCCATAAAAGATACAAATAAAGGTTTTTTAAAGTCGGTTGAGAATATCCGGGGGGGGGGGGGGGGGGGAGGTTCATGCCCCCAATAGATTCGTCCCTATCGCATGTAAGCTTGAAAATTCTTTTCTCTTGAATCTAGATAACAAAAATCTTCCAAAGGCACGTCTAAACAGAGACTTCATGCAATAGAGCTCTTGCTTTACTTGTACGCTCTACAGAAGGCTCACTTACGCTCTTGCGTAACATCAGTTTCACTTTGTTGGGGAAAAATTCCAAATTTTAGTTTCAAAATTCATTGGCAGTAAGTGTCTAGATTGCTTTACGAGAGTACTCTCTTGCAATAAGTGTCTCCGTTTTAACAGACCTTGACTGTTTTTGACGGAAACTTATCTATGATCTTCCGGAAAAAGACACTCGGCTAGGCCTAAATCCCTAACTGGAACTCTAGACTGTGTGATAAGTCGTCCCTTAATCTTCTAGCTGCCCTCGGATCGTCGTTTGATGATTACCAAGCGTTTGAGCTTAGTGCAGCTTTCCCGTGCACAACTCAAGAAAATCCAGAATGTAGCCTCACTTGATCCTGTGCCATTAACTCAACGAACACTTCTACTGTAATAGGCAGTTTGGATTTCTCCTCACTACGGCAAAGCAAATGTAGGTCTTAACGAATGGTTGGTAGGCTAGTTCTCACTTAGGCCTTCTGGATGACCTTCAAGTTTAGTGATGATTAAGGATTGTAGGATTGATTCCAGGTTTCATTTGACAATTTTATGTACACCTTAACTCTCTTTGCAATGTTCAATAAAGCTCTGGATTTGTGTATCCAAATATCTAATTGAAGATATTTTTATTCATCAAAGTATCAAAATTCCTTTCAAATGATTCTCGTTACACAAAATTGTAGTAATTGGTAACAGTTTTTAATTAAAAGTAAAAAGATACAGTAAAGTTAGGTACAGTTATCTTATTTTGGAATATCCCATTATAATTAGATGGATTCAAAACAGCTTCTCAGAAAATATGGTTTTAAGTTTGGGGTAAATTCATGTTGTGATGAGTGCATGTCTAAGAAACGCGTAAGATGAATTAATTTGTTATGAAAACTTTTAGAAATTGATGGTTATTTTAAAATTTGGTACATAAATCATTTCATTTTGTCATCAATGTTTCCCAGAATGGGAATTTTTCTCTGGCTGGAACTGTCAACGAAGTAATGGTCAAGCTACATAGATTAAATAAATTTTCAATTGGTAAAGCTGTTATTTAGCATTCTAAATTCTTGTAAAAATTTAAATTGTTCCATGTCTCGATTAGCATTGGATAGTTCAGTTCCCATTTTATAAAGGCTTATATTTCATTTTTTAAGTTTTTTTCAACATCTACATTAAACAATTGATAACGTTTTCCTATAATTAATCTTTCATTTCTCTTTCACTTCATTTTAGTAGCCTGTATCATACTTTCATGAAACAATAACTTTGCAATGTAAAGTTTTTCTAGAGAAAGTTGGATTTAGTTGTACTATGTATGTAATATGATTAAGGAAAATAAATGCCACTTCCGTTACAACATCTTTGTAAATAGCATTGCAAGAGTGTATGGCATAAAAATTGAATCGCCAAATAAAAGAAACGCTTGTAATTTGTTGGAGGAGTAAAATGAGATAATGTCAACGGCGATGTTGAAATGGGAAAATAAATGAAACAGAATAGGTTGGACGGAGTGACGGAGATAGTTCTTTCATTCAACTTGATTGGTACGTCTCATCAAATAGCTTTTGGCATTTCTTTCTCCTTGCTTTTTTCCTAACTTATCCAGCTTCTGGGCAGTTCGAGTTCGAGTTTAGGTAATTCAATTATGCAACAGAAGTTTTTCCTTCTTACTGCCGGCGACTTCTCTTAAAACGCAGAATCGCGTCCGTTCTGTAATCGCCGTTATAAGACATTAAAAGATCTTCGTGGCTTACGAGGGAGCATACCTTTCTATTGACTTGTAGTTTGAGGGGAAATCCTTGTAATTACACAAGATACTATGTGAATAATATTATGATGAATTAATCTACGCCATATTATTTAACTTTATCGCTCTGAGGATAAAATTCTACTAATGCAGCCAGCTTTAATCAAGGTTAGCTTTTAAGCTTTTCCAAAAAGCCAAAGTTGAGAGATCAAGCTAGGTACCCTTGAGCTTAAATTAATCAGACTATTTCTTTATTTTTGTCTATAGAATGCTTTAGAAAGGGTTTCATGCTGTTGCTCTGTTTCATTTTCATTTATTTCTTTCTTTATAACCGCTAATAATAACTGAATATAAAGAACAGGCTTTTAGCCCGAAAGTGCTTTTATCACTGAATTTAGCAGGGTCTAAATATATTTTATCATAGAGACCTATTAATATCACTCTTTTATACTCTCTCTGCATCATTCCAATAAATAAGTGTCCATCATAGTAAAACATTTATTTGAGCTTAAATAATTCAGATTATTTCTTTATTTTGGCCTACAGAATGCTTTGGAAATGGTTTCAAGTGTTGAAGCTGTTTTTCTGTTTTATTTTCATTTATTTATTTCTTTATAAACGCTAATTATAACTGAATGTTAAGAACAGGCTTTTAGGCTGAAAGTGCTTTTATCACTGAATTTAGCAGAGTCTAAATATATTTTATGATAAAGACCTATTAATATCACTCTTTTATACTCTCTCTGCATCATTCCAATAAATAAGTGTCCATCATGGTAGAAAATACAGGCTTGAAAGTGTATAAGAACTCGTTACACAAGATCATATTATTAAAGCTCTTGTGTAGAATGAATAACAGTTCTCTCCTAGCGAGTTGGACAAGAAATAAAATTTTGCTCAAAGAGATCTTCTCTTTGACTCTGAATGAGAGTGCCGTTCTGAGAGTTGCAGATGAATGAGATTTATTATGGATAGCCCATCCGATTCCTTCTCCTCAGTTGGTTTTGAAAGGCGAAGATCTTCAACCGAATCTTACAGTTCATCTTCTGTGGTCTGAACATTGCTGTGTGTTTTATAAGAAAACTGCACTGTTTTTGACGCAAATCTACAATTTCGTCTCAGCAAAAAGTTGTAAGCTGTTTACTCTTTTGAGAAGATTATCGTGTTTGAGAAGGATACTCTGTTGCCACAGCATAGACCTACGATGAATTGCGAGCAGTACCCTCGAGCAATGACGAACGTTTTTCATTTTTGGAAAATCTGTGAGATTTTTGGAATTATAAGTTTTTGTTTAATTGTTGAAGTTAAAGTATGTTATTAAAAAAAAAAACTGCGGAAATCATTATTGCCTCGAAATATTTATTTTTCATCTTGATACTCAAGCATTAGAATTCTTTTTTTTTTTGGCAATAATCAATATATTCCTAATATTATTCTTTCCCTGGACAGTAGATTTATATGTGAACTAGGCTACCGTATTGTTCAATTGTGCATCAGTGTTGATACCTTATGGTATCTAGTCAAGAATCGGAAACCGATGAAAAAACTGTCTAGAATTAAGGCTGTGCGCATGGTTTTTGGTCATAATTTTTTTCAAAGTTCACTGTGTTGGATATTATTAAGGTACGGTATTGAAATGTTTACTAATATCATGAGAAATTATTTTTTTCATCAAATATTTTATGGAATATGGGAGTTCAAAGTTGAAATTTTTCTGTTTTTGGGAGCAATTGAACTCGCCTACAAGTTATTTTAAACATTTGATAATTTTTTTGTAACTGAAAGACAACTTGGGGAAAAGAATAACACATTTTTTATTTCAATTTAACAATTGGTTTTTTCAAAATAATTTTTTGAAAAACTGAAAATCTTTGTATGTTTTAAAAAAATTATTTCGAGAAAACTAATTGTGTGATCGGAATGAAAAATATCTAATTTTATTCGTCAATTTGTCTTTCATTAGAGAAAAATTTATCAAAAGATTAAAATAACTTTTAGGGGAGAACAATTGCCCCCAAAAACCGAAAAATTTCAACTTTCAACTTCCATATTCCATAAAATATTTGATGAAAAAAATAATTTCTCATGGCAATAGTCAACATTTCAATACCTTAATAATATCCAATACAATAAACTTCGAAAAGTATTATGACCAAAAACCCTGCGCACAGCCTTAATACACCGTATCATGAGGGAGGATGCTTTATTACCGTCAAACATTATTATTTAGGAGTATCCTTCTAGCATATTGATAGGCTATCATAAACAATTAGAAATGAGTATCTTTTTTGAAATGAATTTACAATTTGAAAATTATTTCTTACCGTACAAAAAATGGAATCCATCAAATCTTTTATAATAAAACAAATAATGGAAAGCAAGTTATACAAGTAATAGAAAACAATTTTTGGCTTGAACCATTGATAATGTTTTTATATAGTAGAGAAAGTAAATCGTTGATGGCTTTTTCTAACAAAGTTTTATGAATAAGAGATAATTATGCTAGAGAAAATCATAGCTTATATTCAAAATATTCATTTTTATTCATTTGGGAAGTTGGTGAGATCCTGTTTGAAGACCGGAAATTTAAAAAAAATCTACAAGAGGAAACTGCGAAAAATGATAATTAGAAGCAGTATTTTACACATTCGCATTCATATAACGTACCTACTTATTGAATGCTGTGAAAAACCTTTCATTGTGTGTGATTAAAAAAGAATAAAGAACCTATAACTGGAGCGTAAAAAATTACAGCTGAATAGAATATTCCAGAGTAATTTCATTTTTTGACGTTGATTGAAGGACAATTAAACTGTACGACAATATTTTTTGATAAAGCACAGGAAAAAATGTCAATAATCACAAACTGGTACAATTTTGTTTATAGGCCTAGTTTGAGAGCAGTTGAAATAAAATTTCAATATCCATAGCTAAGAAAGAACTTTTAACGAAAAAGTCCATAGTTTGTAGAAATTCCATCCAGTTATCATTTTTTTAAACCTGAAGTGCACTGAATACATCATCATATTGCGATCACATAAGTGATTACTGGAGTGCACAAATTGACAGTTATTACATCATTTAACAAACACAATACTTTTAATTAGATCAGTAATTAGGGGCGAATACAAATATTTTAGAGGAGATATCAACTGAGAAAAGTATTTCCGGGTGATACCAATTCAAAAAAGAACCTACCTGTAAAAAACATCTTAAAAAGACCGCTTTTTTAGTGTTGTTTTTAGTGAACCCCTTGGTTCACGCGTGATGATAATTGATTCCTCCCAGGAATAAAATGCTCTTGAATAAACTTGTCAAGGTGCAAAATTCAAAGCACCCTAGAAATAAAAAAAAAACAGAATTTTATTTACTGGGAATTTGAATTTACTGGGGGGAAGTGATACCCGTGAGCCGTAGCAGGTATCTGTTCAATCAGACAGAGATAAGCTGCGTTCTCCTGGGCACTCTTTGTAAGGGTGACCGATTAGATTGGCCAGCAAAAAAGACTGTTCTCTGCTGTAAAATCGCTTCCTGGTGGTTCGGATCCCACCTAAAACTGTAGATCCAGCTCATCAATCACCATCATCCAACTCATTACCCACGCACAGGTCTCAGACCTGTGTGGGGTTCATCCTCCACAAAAAATTTGAAGTTTAGTAAAGACTCTTTCCATTGCATTCAGCTCTCCTTAATTAAGAGTTAGGCTACAACTGAATAGTATTAGTCGTCTGATATCCATAATTGCAGAGTTTAAACTTGAAGTATGTCAATCTATCATGGTTTAATTGGTAGGATAACATTTTCCATCTCTATTGAAAAATTTTAAAATCTTTTCGATAAAAAATGGTTGCCTCATTTGTCTAACTTTCTGTTTTACTACTTACATAAAAGCAGATTTTTTCCTCTTTACTCACAGTTTTCCACGGCATCTGATTAGGTGGAGAATCAATATTATGAATAATAAGACGAAATTGTCACAACCACATTTATTAAAACTTTGAGAAACTAGTTTCGGTTGTTACACCATTATCAATCTCAGCAATCAAATTAAAACTAAAGTAAAGATAAGCTTAATATATACTGAACATGGAATGATACTATTGGCTAAGCGGGAAAGAGGCTGACCTTCATCGGACGTTGTGATTGGCTGTCAAGTCATGCCCCCTGGTGGGAGGAGTAATAAGCAAAAATACGAGTCAAATCAATATCTAAACACTGTGAACATCAAGAGAGCAACAAAGAAGAAAAATACGTAATAAGGCTAGAATTGCATCAAATTAATTTGTTTTTTTAAGCTTTTCTGTACTTTAGTTTTAGTTTGATTCAGATTGATAATGGTGGAACAATCTAAACTAGTTTCTCAAAGTTTTAATAAATGTGGTTGTGACAATTTCGTCTTATTATTCATTATGGATACCTTTCACAATATCACCTTCGCCACTACAAAGAAAATCAGTAGCCTATTATAATTGAAATATGGATTGATACTAACTACAAAATAAACTGCAATGTTTCCTATTTTAGCTAAGAAACAAAATGTTCAACAACCGATTGAAAATCTTGAAATTCTTTGCTGCTAGATTTTTCTATTGCTTCAACTTAGTAAACTCTATTCGGAGAAGAGATCAAGTTCTTTGAAACTTATCGGGTGATTGATGCGAAATACAAGCATTCAAATTTTCCTGGGCATCCCTCAACAATAACAATAAATCAAACAGAATTTATTAATTTCGAATTTCTTCATTTGCTATTAGTTTATACTGAAGACTTCCGCAATGGCGGATATTGACAACAGTATTGAATAGCTAATGGAAATCGATGAATGCTACTGTACAAAAATATCAGTCCCACCGGGAATCGAACCACGGACCTCTCAATTGCCGGTTGAGCGCCTTAACCACTAGACCATGGAGACCTTCCTGCACAGCAGCATTCATTTTTAACTTGGCCATATCGGCTCGTATCTCACAAGTTAGTTTGAAGTGACTGACAATTGAATAAACTGACAAATATACATAAACAGAATTTATTAATTTTGAATTCCTTCAGTTGCTATTAGTTCAACCGGCAATTGAGATGTCCGTGGTTCGATTCCCGGTGGTGACTGATATTTTTGTACAGTAGCATTCATCGATTTCCATTAGCTATTCAATACTGTTGTCAATATCCGCCATTGCGGAAGTCTTCAGTATAAACTAATAGCAACTGAAGAAATTCGAAATTAATAAATTCTGTTTATGTATATTTGTCAGTTTATTCAATTGTCAGTCACTTCAAACTAACTTGTAACAATAAATCCTTTCGTTATTTCTACTGAATTATTCACTTTTTTCACTCTCAGCTCACAGACTTGAAGGAGGCTGTGGTGGACTAGCGACTAATCCATCCGAGTGTTTTTGTGGAATAACGTGGCTTAAGATGGAAAGCTCTAAGCTATGTCTTGAATATTAAGCTTGAACAAACCGTTCTTAATCCTTTCTAACTCGAACAATACTGGGATTAAAACGAATTATTGCTTTGGGAATTTCTATGCGTAAAATCGACTATAATTCAGCTAAATAAATTCTGCAATGACATTCCGAATTTCTCCCATTATTTTGGCTGACACAATTTTTCATTTAACCCAATAGTAATTAATTTACTATTCATTTTATCTAATAGTATTTAATTAATTATTGTGTAGGATAAAATGTGGAAGGAGGATGCTGTCTTATACAAAAAATGTTCATTATTTGGAGGATGAAATTTGTCTAGAGTTCTAGATTACTTGGATAGACGATGGATGTGAGGGAATTGGATATACTGGGTATCAATGTATTACGGATGTCTTATCTGTATCTGTATTGCGAAATCTGTATGTAGGGAACATAACGCAACTAATCTTATAATGTACGTTTTGTATTTATCAAACTATTATCTTGGCAACCATAACATAATAGACTATTTTGTACACAGGTTTTGTGTACCATTAGTGTTTGGGAAAAAATTGAGTAAGCATGTGATTCGTAAATTCTCATCTAGGCCCTTCACTGCAACTAGTTGTGTGTATGCGTATTCGTCGTGCCAGACTAGGAAATACTCGTGAAAGTTTGAAAAAAAAACGCATAAGTTATTCTAAAATTGCTTTATTACTGCGCCAAGCGTCCTTCAAAATCAATGAAGCAGCTAAATATTATCATTCGGCTAGGATCGTGTTTTGTTTCAATAACTTTTAGGTGTCCTCCCTCTCACACTTCCTTGCTTTTCCCTTATTTATAACTGAATAGTTTCATCGCTATTTCTGGAAAATAGAACAAATTTCGGGCAGATGTTTATTATAATGAATACATTTCATGGTTCCATGTTTTGTTTCTACTTGCTTGCAGCAATTTTCTCTATTATTCAATCGAGATGATTTGTAGCGTAGTCGCTATTGTATGTAATCTTTGTGTCTAATCACGCTTTTAATCAGTTGTTACAACTAATTTGTTCTGTATTGTAATAAACTACCGTGTATTTTCAAAGTAAGTGTTGCTGACATCCCAAAGTGAAAAAATCTATGGAGTTTTATGAGAAATATTTTCAGGTATGGTCACATTAATATTTTTAATGACCAATAAATTGATTGTACATTACAGGCAGTACTATAGTTTTCATAAGCCTTTATTTTTTCCAATTAAAGAAAAATCTGTAGTAGTCTCATTATACTGCTATTCATCACAACGCATTCCTATGATGTTCAATTTAGCAATAATCGCATCACTAGTTTTTAGCTCTCACTGTACAAAGTATATAGGGGAAGAGCATTATGCGTATAAAACGTATAGGCTCTGTCTGTCCGTACGCATAAAACTTCAGAACAAAAACTACTTGAGGTACAGATACCAAATTTTTAGGAGTTACTAGGCACCTCATAAGAAGAAAAAAGAAATTAAAATTAAGTTTGTCGGTCCTCGCTGAAGGACACAAAAGGAAAAATCGATCCTGAAAGGAATAGCTGATAAAAGTTTTTAATCATATGGCAGGCCCCTTAGTGGCGTTATTTACGCTGTCTGGAACGCAAAGACTTTGCATGTACCATGTAGTCGGAGCCTTGTAGTCATGTTTCTATGGGAATATAAAATAAACAGTCAAGTGCTGAGGTTAGGTTGGATATATAAATCAAATTTTGCGTTCTTCTTTTTACCCGTCGTTATCTATTGCAATACGGTCGTGACAGTGAGAGCATCCCCTTTGAATTTACCGTAAGGTAGATTCATTCCGCTTTTTTTTTGTGTAGCTTCGAATAAGCAGTTATTTTTGTGCAAGCGGTTTCCTTGACAAATTTTTTGAGAACTGTGCCATTAGGGTTTGAGAAAAAATTGAGTAACTTGCGATCTAGGCCCTTGCTGCAACTAGTTGATTGCATTTGGAGATTGACGACAGGGTTTGAAATGAATAAATGGTGTGATTAGGTGGCTATATGAAAACAGAGTTAGGAATTCAGGAAGTAAGTAACCTACTGCACTATATAGGAGGATGCTAAACTCGTAACTTTGAACATTCGCAAGGTGCCCCATTAAAGTTTAACTTGTACCGTTTATCAACGGGCTCGTAGGTTCAAAGTTGAGAAAGTCCTAGTGCATGATAGTCAGGATTAATGATATCATTTCCACGCTTAGTAAAAATTCATGGCGAATCCTGGCTGATTCAGTTGGTGTGCTTGAAGAGAATTGCACGGTATTCACTGTGAGAAAGCCCATGGGAAAAGGGCAATTTGTTGTCAAAAGCGTGAATCTTCCAGTGCAGCCTGATAGAATTGCAGTTCGTGTTTTGAATAATTTAAGTCAGTCTGTGTGAAACAGATGGCGAACGGCTGTTTGTTTGGTGACTGATTGATAGAGTTAAATATCCATCAGTTTACCTAAAGCTGCTTGATTACTATCTTGAAATAGGAGTCAGGATATTAGGGAATCAAGTCATCTACCTACAAATTCTTTGAGGCATTCTTAATTAAGGCCTGCTTCCTGCTTCACAATACTTTATTAGAAAATAACATTTCTTCTTATTCTTCTCCATATTTTTCTTCTTCTTCTTCTTCTTCTTCTCCTCCTACTTCTTCTCCTCCTCCTACTTCTCCTTCTCTTCCTCCTCCTTCTTTTTCTCCTTCTCCTCCTCCTCCTCCCTCCACTTCTCCTCCACCTCCTCCTCCTCCTCCTTCTAGTTCTCCTCCTCGTCCTCCTCCTCCTTCTCCTTCTACTCCTCCTCCTCCTCCTTCTCCTCCTCCTTCTACTTCTCCTTCTACTTCTCCTCCTCCTTCCACTTCTCCTT